>CM076580.1:578561793-578847848 GCA_034641835.2 Pinus albicaulis
CTGTCCTCGTAGGGCTAGCTACGAGGCTGAGCGTGGTTTGGTGTTGTCCTTCTTCTGCCTTATTTCAGCCTAAGGTGGATTTGGGAACTAACAGAGCTAAGAGAAGGAATCCCTTGTGTTGTGTAGGTCTGCATGGTCTTTTGTTAATGTAAGCACATCAAAGATAAAAAGGTTGATTACTGAGTTTCCCTCTATGTGTGAAGGAGAATGGAATTTACTTTTGGTGTTAAAATATGGTATGAATATGAGTGTGTGAAATACCCCATATGAACCTTGGGTGAATCGTTGTGAATGAAAAAAAAGAAAGAGCGAGTAACTATGGTTCTTACTACTAGGAACATGTGATAAGCCACCCTAGTGATTTTTGTAGGTATAATTTATAAACCACCTTGGTGCTTGTTGTTAGAGGGTAGTTGATAAACCACATGGATAGTGGATTACATACTCTAAGTGTTAAACCAAGCCTTTGGTGTGATTTCCGTAATTTAATTTCTCCTCAAGGCATAAATATTTGGCACGGGGGTGCCCACCTATCAGAAACATTGTAGCACAATTGAGCCTATGGTGGGGTGGAACATGGCTAACCCTACCTCAGTTTCCAGTATTTTCATAGTTGCAATAGATAAATATTTATTTTTGTTAATTATATTTCTGGAATATATGGTTTAATCATATGCATGATTATTTAATTGTTATATTCAACAATTTTATATGTATATGCCTTTACCCTTCAAAAAAATTGTCATGGTTATAGTTTTTATACTATTTTGTTGAAGCTTTTTATATGTATTAAATTTCATAACAACATTGTTGAGGAAGATAGGCTTCCTAAATTCTTATTTAATAATACATGTTGGAATTTCTTCTATAACTTTTTTTTCTAGGAGGTTCCAGAAATTGAAATTTGGACCATAGTTCTCCTCAAGGCAAGTGTTAAATATGGCAGCAACGGAGAAATTCCCTAATAAAGAAACGTTATTCGCCAAAATCTATATTAGTCAAAGAGAATTGGTCAAATGAATTATTTGTGTTAAAAAAATAAAAAATAAAAAATAAAAATTGGGAAATTTATATTTAAATATTCATGGCAAATTCAAATAAACGTTTTCCCTCCTAAAACTCTACGTCGGCCCACCAAAAGGCTCCATAGTGATTTATATAAATAATACCTTATGGTTATATGATTTGATTGTAGCTTCCACAAAAGGATGGCATGACATACCTTTATTTTGCGGTTTGTAGGTTCTGGTGATTCGTTTTTTATTGACAACTCGTTGCGTGGATCATTCTAAGGTGTTATTAATTGTTGGCATCACAATATTATCGCACTCACTGTGGTATCCGTATATTTTGTGGATCATTTTTGTTGACTGAATTATATATATATATATATATATATAGTGTTTCTATTGACAAGGCCCAAATGAACATATGGATCGTTCCACCAATGGACCTCGCATTGTATAATTTATATGGGCATAAAATCATATGGCTCTCAAATGATATGTTTGTGGCTCTCTCATATGACTCTCGAATTCTATACAACATTATAATATGTTATTTTCATGTTGGTACTTCCAATGGTATCATATGGCACAATTCCTACCTCTGCAGAGTTCATGGCACAGTCAGTATGATATCTCCTCTCGCAAGCTTATAACATGAAGTCTCTTCTTGCATGGCACTTCAGGTGGAACATTTTTTCTCTTGGTATTTTGCAAGGGTATGGTCTAGAACAACCCTTGATGCTCACACTACAAGTCCTCTCTTGATATATCTATAATCTCACATGACATTATAGTTCAATGTCATTGTTTGGAGGCTCACATATCATCACAGTAAGATGGCTCACATATAATTTCAATGTGATGACTTTCGTATAGCATGTTCCAACTTCTATTCAGGATGGCTCACACTTGGATATGGCACTTAGAGTTTGGTTTCGCACTCACATCTCTAGTATGGTATCGTAATATCTGTAGTTCCTCTACGATAATAATCTTGCTCCATTGATTCCTCCAAACAAAATTGGCATCGCATATTTATATATTATGGTTACTTAGTGTATGGTATAGTCTCTATGTATTGTAATATAGTCTCAAAGAGTCACAATATTCGTATGATCTCTCTCCAACATAAATACAATATCCCTCTTGTGTTCTAGCTCTATTTCTATGTGTTTTGAATGGAAACCTCTGCATACATGATATCCCTCCACCATGACTATGGTCCTCAGTGTTGAATATGGCATCAGTCTATACAATATGTCATATCATTGATATGATTGCATAAGTAATATGTAAGGAAAACTCAATATCCTTGATGATAGAGATAATATTGACCGAGATAGTTGTTTGCTACATAGTACATAATGGAAGTGCTATATGAGATGACAATGGTACATATCACATGGATTCATATTGCAAGATCTTGGCATTGGAATATTTATGGATCTAGTGAAAAAAAGTGGTATGTGTAGAAATTTGAATAACTGATATATTATAAACCGAGATTCTCCTGATCACACACTATTTTAGCTTCATGAATAATACAGAATCTCTTCTACCATCGATCAACACATGCAGAAATAAAATCAATTGCATGCATACATTAAAACCACAAACAATCACACATATGAACACAGTATTTAATGGGAAAGCTTAAATATGAAAACCCCAACTATTTTTATATTATATGTCATGGAGATCATGTAAAAATCATAGTACAAAAGCTCCTCACAAGCTCTCATGCACATGATCCATATGTCTAAAAATAGACTTTGCGCCAAAAATATCCTGTGGGCCCACTTAGTGAAGGCGACTCCTTTCCACTAAGCTCATCATCTTGTTGCTATCTCAACACACCCTCTCAACAAGATAAGGATTATCTGCAACCCCTATCCTGCCCCTGTGGTATTCGAATTTGATCCTGGTGAGCGCCTTCATCAAGATATCAGCATCCTAATCCTCCCTAGGAATGTATGAAAGTAACATGACCTTCCGCTGCACACAATATCTGATATGATGATACCAGATGTCAATGTGTTTAGATCTATCATGAAATACTGGATTAACCAAGAGTTTGATGCAACTCTGATTATCACAATAAATCACAGTAGGCTCTAAGTGTGAACCGAACAACCCGACCAGGATCTTCCTCATCCATATAGCCTTGCATGCAGCCAAACTCGTTGCCATATACTCGGCCTCTGCTGAAATGAGTGCCACGGATCTACGCTATAGCATGCCAAGAAGCATTGTCGACCCGTCTTGAAAATCCCTCCGGATGTGCTCTTCCGCGTCGTTGGGCTCCTGCCCAATCTACATCAGCTTGGCCACCATAGCTTCACCTCATCCGGCCCCATCGTACCATAATCCATATCCCGATGTGCCTGCGAGATATCTCAATACATGCTTCCCCGCCTTCCAAAAGAGCTTGGTAGGCTTAACCATAGCTTGTGAAAGCTGGTTAACTGCATAGCATATATCAGGCCGTGTATTGACCAGATACATAAGCGACCCCACCAACTGTCGATAAACAGTGGCATCCACTACCTCCGCCGAAGTAGCATCCTCCTTCCTCCAACCACCAGGAAGAGGAGTATCAACGGGCTTGCAACCATGCATGTTGAACTTCTCCAGTATCTCCCGGGCATACTTACCCTAAGAAACAAACAGTCCATCACTACGTTGCCAAATTTCCAATCCCAGGAAATAATGAAGAAGGCCCAAGTCCTTCATCTCAAACCCCTTTGTAGGATCACCCTTGCATGAGTGTATCAACATTTCATCACCTATCAAAATCAAATCATCTACATAAAGTACAATGATCAACAACTTACCCTCCACAATAATTTGGTATAGGTTTGGATCCACCTCACTCTTGGAGAATCCAAGTCCAGTGAAATAACTGTCTATCCGTGTGTACCAAGCACGAGGTGCTTGTTTCAACCCATACAACGCTCTCTTGAGCCTGCACACATGCGACTCACTGCTGAAGATCTTGAAACCTTTGGGCTACTCTACGTACACCTCCTCCTCAATGACTCCGTTGAGGAACGCAGTATTCACATCCATCTGATGAATGTGCCACCCCATCTGCGCTAAGAGAGCAAGAATTTTCCGTATGGAAGAATACCTTGCGACAGGTGCAAAGGTCTCCTCATAATCGATCCCCTCAATATGTGAAAAGCCTCGGGTAACAAATCTTACCTTGTACTTCTCCACACTCCTGCCAGCTGCCTGCTTCACTTTGTAGATCCATCTCGAACCCACCACTGATTTCCCCTTCGGCCTTGGGACAATCTCCCATGCACTGTTTCTGACAATCAAATCATACTCTTCCACCATGGCATCTACCCATGCGGGGTCCTCCACAACTTCCAAAGAGGATGGCTCTTGTCATTACGCACTTTCTCATAAGAGCCATGTATCCGGTATACTTGTCGGGTGGCTTGTCTCATGCACCTGCTTTGTGATGTGGGTACTCCTATGGCCTTCTCTGCATCTTGGGCAGGTCGATCGACACGTAGTGCGCTTCCGCCCTCTGATGGTTGGTGATGCATGAGTGGTCTCTTCCACTCCATGAACCTCCTCTTGTGGCTGATCCACATCCTGAGGCTCATCCTTAAGAACTAATAGCTCCTCATGTGCATGCAAGTGTGGCTCCCTCTCAAGCGAACACTTCATGGCTTTCTCCTCCTGAAATTTGATATCCCGTCGCACAACAGTCTTGCGATTGTCTGGAAAATACACACAATAGTTGTGGGGCATATCAATGTACCCCACAAATATCCCAACCTTTGCAGTCGGCTCTAGCTTCTTCCTGGCATCCTTCGTCACATGAATGTAAACAGGTGAACCAAAAATCCTCAAATGGGAAATATCAGGCCTCTTACCAAAAAACACCTCCTCGGGTGTACTGATGCCAAGTATCTTGTGAGGATAACAGTTCTGCACATATAGTGTAGTATTGCATGCCTCCACCCACAAGTGAATGGGTATGCCCGGATCATGCAACATCGCCCGTGCAGCACCCACGATCGTTCTATTCTTCCGCTCAGCAACCCCTTTTTGCTGTGGGTTATGAGGTGATATGAGCTCTCTTCGAATTCATGCAACATTTGCACCAAAAGTCTTGAATTCGCCGGAGATGAATTCACCACCATTGTCGCTCCTTAGAGCCTTCACCTTCCCACTGATTCTTTCTCTTCGGTGCCTTGAACTCATAGAAATTTGAGCATGTCTCGCTCTTCTTCGGATGAAGAAGATCCGGCCACTTACGAGAAAAATCATCGACAAATATCATATTTCACATGCTTCTTGTCGGAAGCTGCGAGAAAGGTCCACACACGTCTGTATGAATTCTATTTCGATCGTCGATAAACAACTTCTTCCTTCTCGTGAAAGGTGGCTTTCACAAATTTTCCCAAGGTACACCCCTTGCACTGATCTGACTGCACAAGAGTGCCCTTAGGAAGCCCAGTAGAAATTTGCTGCAGTATCTTCAAAGCTCCATGGTGAAGGTGGCCCAATATCCGGTGCCACAGCTCGCCATCATCCTGGCTCACCACTCCTTCTGCCTTGCATGCCATTGCTGCGCAGCCATCTACTTTCAATTGATAAAGGTTCTTGACTCAAACCCCTATCTTCCGGGTTTCTCCAGTTGTCTTACTGCGCAGGAAAGCCTTTCCCTTGCTGAAGACAACATCATATCCCTTGTCTTCTAACATCGCCAGAGAGATAAGATTCTTCTTCAATCCTGGAACATGCATCACTTCCTTCAATACGAAGGGTTTACCAGACTCCCTCTCAAAGGAAATGGTACCGATACTGGTCGCACTGTATCTACCATCATCGCCCATCTCGATGTGCACTCCAATATCTTTCTCATCCAGATCAGTAAACAAATCTCGATCTCCTGTCATGTGAAAAGACGCACCACTGTCAAGAAACCACACTGAACCCATCACACTTGAGACCAAGCATGCGATCAGTGAAAAATCCAGCTCAAACTGCGAGGCTAAGGCCTCTCCAGCTACAGTCCCAGCAGCCTGCTTATTTTTCTTCTTCTGTGGACAATTAGTGGCATAATTTCCGTGTTGGTGACAGTGAAATCACTTCACCTTGGACATGTCCTGCTTCTTGCCTTTCGCACCGGATTGAGAAGCATGCTTCTTGCTCTTCCCCTTATTTTCTTTGGAAACCAAAGCACAATTCTCTTCATCAGAGTTCTTTGATGAAGATCTGTCCCTGGTACTCCGCCTTATCTCCTCTTGCACAAGATCCGACCAAAGTCGCTCCCATCCTAGCAATTTCTCCCGACCATTGACAGAGTCCTGATAGGAGTGCCAACTCTTCGAAAGCCCTAGGAGAGCCAAGCTCACCAAGTCCTCATCATCAACAGTCACCCCCACACTTCCCAGCTCATCCCTACATTGGATGAACTTCGTGAGGTACTTGGGCATACTGTCGCCTTTCTCCATTTTTATGTTCCTGAGTTTATCCTTGAGCGCCAACTTCCTCTGGTCGCTCTTGCTTTGAAATAAATATGTCAAAGCTTTCCACATCAAGAATGGAGAAGCTTTACCATGAAGGCTGGACACTATGTGATCCTTCACACCTTCCAACAGAATCCTTCGACACTTTGCTGTCTTCTTTTGCCATGCGTCAAGTACGGCAGCAACTCGCGAAGAAGCGGGAAGCTCCAATTTGTATGCCATAGTACCAATCTTTTGCAACACCTTGTAAGGACCATAGTACTTTGGAAATAATTTATTATCCTTCTTAGCTTGCTTGAGGGACATTTTTTTATATGGTTGTAGGCGTAAAAATACCCAATCTCCTACATCAAAACTTCTCTCGCTGTGATGTTGATCTGCCTGTTGTTTCATTCGATTTTGTGCCAAATTCAGGTTATCCTTTAAGAGTTGGAGAACTTCTTGCTGATGCTCGATGTGATCTTCCACTGCTTGAACCTTCGAATTTTCTCTTAAAGATGATGTGATGGATGGTGTATGATATCCATAAAGTGCCATAAATGGGGTCATTTTTGCTGCAGTATGGAAGGAAGTGTTATACCACCATTCAGCGAGAGGTAACCACTTGACCTATTGTGTTTGTTTATCAGATACAAAACAAAAAATATATCCTTCCAAACATTTATTTAATATCTCAATTTGACCATCATATTGAGGATGATAAGATGAGCTATGAGCTAATTGAGTACCCAAACAAGAAAATAACTCCGTCCAAAAATTTCCAGTAAAAATGGGATCTCTGTCGCTCACAATAACCCTTGGGCTTCCATGTAGTTTTTGAATTATGTCCATAAATGTAGTAGCAACTGTACTTGCTTTAAATGGATGAGATAAAGCACAAAAGTGTGCATACTTGGTAAGTCTATCAACTACCACCATGATGACACTCTTTCCTTCAGACTTAGGTAAACCTGTGATAAAATCCATTGAAATCTCCTCCCAACGTTGACTTGGAATGGATAAAGGTTGTAGAAGTCACAGGGTCTTAATTGTTTCCATTTTATTCTGCTGGCAAACCAAACATTCCGCCACAAACTTTTGAATATCAGATTTAAGGCCATCCCAAAAAAATTCTTTCTTCACCCTGTGGTAAGTTTTTAAAAATCCCGAGTGTCCTCCTAAAGGAGAAGTGTGCAATTCGAGAAGAATCTTTTGTTTTAGTTGGGAATTCTTACAAAGATATAAGCGATCTTTGTACCATAAGGAATCATTTTTCCAACTAAATGTATCAGATGTACTAGGATCTTGCTGCAACTTTGAATGAGTATCCATACATCTTTGTCCTTCTTCCATTCATCTCTTGCTTCAGTTATCCAATCTGGTTGGATAATAGAAATGGCACAAAGCAATGCTTCCACCTCTTCATTCTTTCTTGAGAGTGCATCTGCAACAACATTAAGCTTTCATTTTTTTGTAAATTATTTCAAAGTCATAACCCAACATCTTTGTGACCCATTTTTGCTGTTCTTCTGATGATAGTCTTTGTTCCAAAAAGTGTTTAAGACTATCATGATCAGTTTTCACCTTGAAGTGTCTTCCCATTAGGTAAGTTCGCCATTTCTTTAGTGCATGTAGTATTGCTAACATTTCCTTCTCATAAATAGGTTTCGGTAAATACTTTCCTTTGATTGGACGACTTTCAAAAGCAATGGGTCTTCCTTCCTGCATTAAAACTGCACCAATTCCATTTCCTGAGGCATCACATTCCACGATAAAGGTTTTTGTGAAGTCTGGCGTAGCTAAGACCGGTGCTAGGCACATTGCCTCTTTAAGATGTTCAAAGGCCTTAGTTGCTTCAGGAGTCCATGAAAATGCATATTTCTTCAATAATGTTGTTAGAGGTGCTGCTATTCTCCCATAATTCTTAACAAACTTGCGATAATACCCTGTTAACTTGAGAAATCCTCGCAACTGCTTTATGGTTGTGGGGACTTTCCATTCCTTAATGGCTTTAATTTTGTTAGGGTCTACTTTAACACCCTCGTGAGATACAATATGACCCAGATATTTCACCTCTTGTACTCCAAAGAAACATTTGGATGTTTTTGCATATAATTGTTTCTCCTGCAATAGTTTGAGCACCCTGTCAACATGTTCAACATGATCCTTCCAAGACCTGCTTTAGATTAGTATATCATCAAAAAATACTAGCACAAATTTTCTAAGGAAGGGTTTGAAAATGGAATTCATCAACCCTTGAAATGTAGAAGGTGCATTGGTAAGGCCAAAAGGCATGACCAAAAATTCATAATGACCCTCATGAGTTCGAAATGTTGTTTTTGGAATATCTTCGATCTTCATTCTAATTTGATGATATCCTGAACGAAGATCCAACTTGGTAAAATAAATTGCTCCATGTAATTCATCCAATAATTCATCAATCACAGGAATGGGAAATTTGTCTTTAATGGTGAGCTTATTGAGCTCCCTATAATTTGGACACATTCGCCATGATCCATCCTTCTTGTGTACCAATACTACAAGAGCAGAGAAAGAACTTTGACTGGGTTGAATTATACCCGCCTCTAACATTTCTGCAATCATACGTTCAATTTCGCTCTTTTGGAAGTAAGGATATCTATAAGGCCTGATGTTTGGAGGAACACTTCCTGGAATCAAATGAATAGCATGATCATGATCACGAATAGGTGGAGTCCTTTGGGAGTTTCAAACACCTTGGAATGATTGTCCAAGACTTGTTGGAGATCTGCAGAAATAGATGATTTTGATGTTGGAACTTCTAGTGAGCATAATTGTGCAATTACGCCTCGCTGTTCTTTCTTTAGAAGCTTTGTCATGACATTAGAGCTTATTATCCTTCCTGGCTTCCCCGCAATACCCCATAATTCGACTTCCTTTCCTTCTGAAAAAAATTTCAAGAAAAGTTCTTGAAAATTAAAAGCTACCGTCCCCAAAGATTGTAACCATTGTACTCTTAGTACAACATCAGCACCTCCCATAGGAATGGAAAGCATTGGACTAGTCAACACATATTCCCCCATGGTTAGCTTGATATTATGGCATTTTCTGGAGCAATTTATAGTTCCTCCATTTGCAACCATCACTTGACATTCTGGTGCTGGGTATAGGAAACAATTTAATTCCTTGGCTACCTTATAATGAATAAAATTATGGGTGCTACCTGAATCAATCAACATTATTACCCTTTTCTTCTTTATATGTCCTTCTATCTTGAGAGTTTGAGGAGTGGTAATTCCTGCCATTGCATTACACGATATGGTCGGATTCATTTCTTCCTCTTCTAGGGGTGGTTCCTGGTGTATATCCTCTTCTTGTTCATTTTCTTCTTCTTCTTCACAATCTATGTAAAATAATTTCTTCTCAGCACACTTATGACCTTTAGTGTTTTTGCTATCACAACTGTAGCAAAGCCCTTTTGCTCTTTTTTCTTCCAATTGTTGTGGTGTCAACCTTGTAGGTTGTGGAAATCTAGGTGTAGCAACACTTCCTTCTTTATAGAATTGAGTGGTAGGTTTCCTTGTCACCATAATTTTACATTCAACTTTTCTTGCCAACCTGAATGCCTTCTCCAATGAATCGGGTTCCAAAACGCGAACTTCATGTTGGATGTTATCCTTTAAAGTGCCTAGGAAGAGATCAATCCTGTGTTCCTCTGTAAGATCAGTTACCCTTATATTCAATTTTTGGAAGTCCTCAATATGCTGCCCCACTAAACCCTTTTGTTTGAGATTTATCAATTGGGTAAAGAAGGTGTTGCTCTTTGTATCCTCATAATGTGCTATCATTTCCTCCGTAAAAATTGACCAAGTGACAATTTTTTTACGGGAGCAAAGCCATTGATACCATACAAATGTATTTTGTTCTAAATGTAAAGTTGTAATGCGTACCTTTTATGTGTTTTGCACGTTATGGAGATCAAAATATTGCTCCATCTGTAGTATCCATGTTACCGGATCCTTTCCATCAAACTTCTTCATATCCATTTTTGGAATATGGTGGTTCTTCCCGCCAACATTCGAGTTTATGAAATCATGATTAACATTTATTTTGTTCTCATCATGAGGTTCTTCTTCTATATTTCCGCCATTAGGAATCATTTCTGGTTTTAAGCTTGTCATCAAGCCTTCCATGTATGCTTTTAGATCACTCTTCATGTTTTCCATGTTGTCTTTCATGTCATCCATCTTAGCTTCCATGCCTTTCTTCAAACTTTCCATCTTCACTTCCATGCCTTTCTTCAAAACTTCCATTTCATTTTTTGTTGCTCTTTGCGAGAGTGAAAACTGTTGCATTTGCTCTTGTAATTTTGATAGATCATGTTGCAATTCTTCATCTTCATGAGTCATAGTAGAGCCTTCTGAAGGCTTAATGGGTGTTGAATTCTTTTTAGGGGCCATTTTAAAATCCAATATCTATTCTACAAGTTTCCCTTGGAATCAATTCAACTTGATTCTTCAAACAAGACTTATGTAATTCGGAAAAAAAATACACAAATTGATTCTTCAAACAAGACTTATGTAATTCGGAAAAATACACACCTTTTACTAGCTTTTAGGAGCTCGATATTGAAATTGAATTATCTCTGTAATTGAAAATCTTCGATATCTAAAATTCAGCCCTGTAGTAGCCCTCTGAAGCTTCTTTCAAATGCCACAGGTCTGACCTGATTTGGATTCTCCAAGACAAAGTTGTGTCCAATCTCCCACAATGACCTAATTCTGGACTGGTTCAGTAGAGTGAACTTGTACGACTTTCCACGTGTCACTGTTTTGTCCTTTGTCTCTGAAATTGATAGCCAAGAAACTACAGGCTGTGTACTTGCGACCACTTTTGACGGCACTCCAATCCAATCTCCAGAGAGAGAGTTATTGAACTTTTCCCATGATCACCTCTTTGAGATGAAATTCAGGAGCCTGAAAAAGCACTACCTTCCACAGATCATATCTCCAAAAATATTGCGAACCAAGCTCTGAAATTTTTTGACGAATGTCCCCAGGATTTCAGCTTCGCACCATACAAATTTCAGATTCTGAACCTTCGTAGAAAAAAATTTATAGCGAAAATTCGACGATGACTTGTTTAGGAGCTTGAAAAAATACCTAACTTCCACAGATGATATCTCCGAACATATTGCGAACTAAGCTCTGAAGTTTTTAGACAATATTCCTCAGGATTTCAGCTTCGCACCCTAAAAATTTCAGCTTCTGAAACTTCGTAGAAAAAATGTTATAGCGAAAATGCCACGATGACCTATTTGGAGCAGCGAAACCCTAGAATCCAAAGCTCTGATACCAAATGTTGTGTAACCAGCTCCAAAAATAGAAGAAAAGAGATATCAATGCCTTAGAAATAAGCCACTTCGAGGGGGAAACCTCCAATGCATTACATAAATGAACAATTCTTGGATGATACAATTTACAAAACCTCCTTTCTATATATAGGAGTCCATGGGGCCATAATGTAATCCTAGTGGGCCACAATGTAATCCTAGCCAACCTAACAATAATAATTTAAGGGCACAATAATAACAAAATGGGGGTTACAAGGGTACAAAAATAACAATAAGGGGTTTACACTAACAATAATAAGGGGCTATACTAGTGATATAGGGACCTAACAGACACCAAGAAAACACTACTGCAAATTCGAATTCCACCAGCACAAAACTCAACTGCTTCAATGTTTTGCAATTGCTCCAATGATCAATATCGCTCTGATACCATCGTGTGTATTTTCCAGACAGTCGCAAGACTGTTGTGTGACGGGATATCAAATTTCATGAGGAGAAAACCATGAAGTGTTCGCTTGAGAGGGAGCCACACTTGCATGCAGATGAGGAGCTATTAGTTCCTAAGGATGAGTCTTAGGATGTGGATCAACCACAAGATGGGGTTCATGGAGTGGAAGAGACCACTCAGCGCCAACCATATCGAGTGAGCACTCTGAAGGCGGCGGCGGCTCAAGATGCGAGAAAGGTTGTGAGAAGCACCTACATCACGAGCAGCAGAGACGACGGTTCCTGGCCGACATACTAGATACATAGCTCTTATGAGCAAGTGTATCATGACGGAAACCATCCTCTTTCGAGGAAGGCTGTGGAAGATCCGCATGGGTAGATGCCATGGTGGAAGAGTATGATTCGATTGTCGAAAGAAGCTTGATGCATGGGAGATTGTCCTGGCGGGAGGGAAATCGATTAGTGGGTTTGAGATGGATCTGAAGTGAAACGGGCGGTGACGGGAGTGTGGAGAAGTACAAGGCAAGATTTGTTTCCTGGGGCTTCTCACAGATTGAGGGGATCGACTATGAAGAAACCTTTGCACCTGTCGCAAGGCATTCTTCCATACAGAGCATCCTAGCTCTCTCAGCGTAGATGGGTTGGCACATTCATCGGATGGATGTGAAGACTGCGTTCCTTAATGGAGTCATTGAGGAGGAGGTGTACATAGAGTAGCCAGAAGCTTTCAAAATCTTCAGCAGCGAGTCACATGTGTGCAGGCTCAAAATAGCATTGTATGGGCTGAAACAAGCACCTCGTGCTTGGTACACACGGTTCGACAGTTATTTTACCGGACTTGGTTTTACCAAGAGTGAGGCGGATCCCAACCTGTACCAGATTGTGGTTGAGGGCAAGTTATTGATCATTGTACTTTATGTATATGATTTGACTTTGTCGAGGTGATGGTATTTAAACACTCATCTGAGGTGATCTAGAAAAGGAGTTTGAGATGAAGGACTTGGGCCTCCTTCATTATTTCTGGGATTGGAAATTTGACGTAGCAGTGGTGGTGTTGTTTCTCGGGGTAAGTATGCCGGGGAATGCGGAGAAGTTCAACATGCATGGCTACAAGCCTATTGATACTCCTCTTCCCGGTGGATGGAGGAAGGAGGATGCTACTTCGGCGGAGGTAGTGGATGCCACTGTCTATCGACAGTTGGTGGGGTTGCTTATGTGTCTGGTCAATACACGACCCGAAATATGCTATGCAGTTAACCAGCTTTCACAAGCTATGGTTAAGCCTACTAAGCTCTTTTGGAAGGCAGGCAAGCATGTATTGAGATATCTGAGAGGCACATCGGGATATGGATTATGGTACGGAGCCGATCGGATGAGGTGAAGGTTTGTGTTGCTTCATGGGTCTGATTGGGCGAGGGAGCCCAACGAGACGGAGAAAGAGCATACGGAGGGATTTTCAATGAGGAATTCATTGCCGGTTTCTTGGTCGAGCGGGAAACGGATCCGTGGCTTTTCACATTTCAGAAAAGGACGAGTATATGGCGGCGAGTTTGGCTGCACGCGAGGCTATATGGATGAGGAAGATCCTGGTCGGGTTGTTCGGTTCACATTTAGAGCCTACTGTGATTTATTATGATAATCAGAGTTGCATCAAACTCTCAGTTAATCCAGTATTTCATGATAGATCTAAACACATTGACATCCGGTATCATCATATCAGAGATTGTGTGCAGCGGAAGATCATGTTACTTTCATACATTCCAACGGAGGATCAGGATGCTGATATCTTGACGAAGGCGCTCACCAGGAGCAAATTCGAATACCACAGGGGTAGGATAGGGGTTGCAGATAATCCTTATCTTGTTAAGAGGGAGTGTTGAGATTGCAACAAGATGATGAGCTTAGTGGAAAGGAGTCGCCTTCACTAAGTGGGCCCGCAGGCTATTTTTGGCGCAAAGTCTATTTTTAGACATATGGATCATGTTCTATGAGTTGCAGGATGTTATTTGTGGATGGTTGGTCAAGTCGGAAAAATTAGATGGACTTCTATTTTTAGACATACTGGGCAGAATCTATTTTTAGATTGCCAGTCTAAAAATAGATATGTCGAATATTATTAGCTCTTAATAATATTTAGACTCTAAACATTATCTTATTCTCTTGGAGCACTTCAGTTAAGTGCACAGATGTGGCACAGAAGCTGACAGAAGGAATTATGCTATTCCTGAGGGTTAAGTGGAGCCATTGCATGGATACTTCGGTTAGAACTCATGTGACAAAGTTTGGTGGAGTTGATTGAGGAAGTTAGTGGAGTTGTATTCAGTTTAACTAATCTAAACATAGTTGAGCTATTTGTATTCAGTTTAACTAATTGATACAATTAGTGAGAGTGGTGTGAATTAATTATTAATTAATTCTCTAATTATAAACTCATTAATCAACTAAAGAATGCATCAGTTAACTTCAGTGCATGGACAGTTTCAGTGGAGACCAGTGCAGAAATAGGTGAAAGAGCAGGTTAACTATCGGTTGTGACTATACAGTTGCTATTTGCAACACACAGATAGGTGGAGAAGCCCATGAGGATTGCGCAGTACAAGCCAGGTGGTTTATCTATTTAATGAAGCCATCCCATAGCATTGAAAATGCAATAGAGGCTGGCTATCAAGTGGCAAAATATTGGAGCATGTGTTTTGCTAGATCTAGCTTGATAGTGTGTAGCAATTGAGGGTGTGCATGAGAGCTTGTGAGGAGCTTTTTTACTATGATTGTTACATGATCTCCATGACATATAATATACAGATAGTTGGGGTTTTCGGCTTTAAGCTTTCCCATTAAATACTGTGTTCATATGTGTGATTGTTTGTGGTTTTATTGTATGCATGCAATTGATTTTATTTCCGCATGTGATGATCAATGGTAGAAGAGATTTTGTATTATGCATGAAGCTAAAATAGTGTGTGATCAGGAGAATCTCGGTGAATAATATATCAGTTATTTGAATTTCTACATTCTTTAGTTGATTAATGAGTTTATAACTAGTGAATTAATTAATAATTAATTCACACCACTCTTCACTAGTGTATCAATCAGTTAGACTAGATACAACTAGCTCAACTATGTTTAGATTATTTAAACTGAACACAACTCCATTAACTTCCTCAATCAACTCCACCAAACTCTGTCACATGAGTTCTAACTGAAGTATCCATCCAATAGCTCCACTTAACCCTCAGGAATAGCGTAATTCCTTTTGTCAGCTCTTGTGCCACATCTGTGCACTTAACTGAAGTGCTCCAAGAGAATAAGATAATGTTTATAGTCCAAATATTATTAAGAGCTAATATATATTCGACATATCTATTTTTAGACTGGCAATCTAATAATAGATTCCACCCAATATGTCTAAAAATAGAAGTCCATATATTTTTCCTCACTTGACCAACCATCCACAAATAGCATCCTGCAACTCATAGAACATGATCCATATGTCTAAAAATAGACTTTGTGCCAAAAATAGCCTATGGGCCCACTTAGTGAAGGCGACTTCTTTCCACTAAGCTCATCATCTTGTTGCAACCTCAACATCTTCGACATATCTATTTTTAGACTAGCAATCTAAAAATAGATTCCACCCAATATGTCTAAAAATAGAAGTCCATATATTTTTCTTGACTTGACCAACCATCCACAAATAGCATCCTGCAACTCATAGAACATGATCCATATGTCTAAAATAGACATAGTCTAAAAATAGACTTTGTGCCAAAAATAGCCTACGGGCCCACTTAGTGAAGGCGACTTCTTTCCACTAAGCTCATCATCTTGTTGCAACCTCAACATCTTCTGTGTAGATTGAGGAGTCCTTTGGATATTCAGTGATGTGTTTATCATTGGTTCCTTAACCTGTTTCCTAGGCTTAAGCTTGACAAACCTCCTTGATTTTGTTTTTGCAGGTTCAGTAGTCTTTGATGGAGATGTTTCTTTGATTTGAGGGCTAGCACTTGTTCCTTCAACCCCTATTCCACTCAAAAAGAGAAATGCAGACCATTCTCTATTCACTTTCTGAAGCTTATGAAAAACTATTAACTTGACTAGACCATGATGAAATAATGAGGTTTCACATGCCTGAGTTTTCATTTGTACTTTGTCTTCCATCTTGGCCAGACTTCGAAATAGAAAGAAAGGTAAGTCTAGAGAGATTACTCCTGTGAAATGCAATAAGAGTTTAAAGTGGTAAGTGTACACCTTGTGGTATCTCCCTTCGCAGGTGAAGTACCTTTGGATGTTATAGAGAAGATTGGAAAATGCATCCTTGACATAACTTCTTGGCACAACTTTGTTCAAATCAGTATCCATAAACTATAGTTTCAAAAAGATTTTGCAGGGTTGCATTTCAAACCTAAAATTCTGGAACCATCTATCTTCCCCCCTTGGAATTTCGGTGACTACTGATATAACTTCAGGAGAAATTGGTAAATTGAGAAAACCAACCTTTGTGTTTGACCCTGTGAAGTTAATAGCAAACTCTTTGGTAACCTGATTATGCCCTCCTTTAAGCTTTTCACAGAACCTCCAGCACCCTCCCTTCTTGAAGGCTTCTTCAACAGATTTATCACTTGTGAGAGCTTCTAAACCTTTAGGTTCTATTCTCAAACAATGACCAGACTGGTGATTTATTTTTTCTTCTGTCATCTTCCTCCTGAAAACCCTGTGTCTTCAGCAAACCTGTAATAGACCTCCTTGTTGGATGAATTGGCTCGCTTGAAAATTTGGTTCAACCTCGCTTGATTATAAATCATGCTTCAGCCGGCAATTATTTTCAAACTCACTTGATTAGAAAGTATCGAAACTGCTGACATAACATTTTGCCTCACTTGATTGAAATTCTGCCTTGCTTGATTGAAATTCTGCCTCGCTTGAAAACTTAAGGAAAGTTCTGGTTTCTTATCATGAGCTTCTCTTTCAAACAATAGATATACATGCAGTGTTTTCTTTGCATGAGACAAAATCGATGATAACCAACCCTTTTTCAAATTTGAAAAGGACCAATGACAAATGACCCCTAACAAATCTCATAATGATTTCATAATTTCTTTGGATGGTTGCATACGTGAGGGAGGATTTGTGGACTGACACCTAATCATGAAAATTTAACCAAAATTGATGGATGTGACAGCTAAACCGAAAAATTTTGAATCCCCAATTTCGTAGCGCTGGTAATGTGATTTTGGGATTTTGCGCTAAGAAAAGACCAGCGTTTTCGTAGCACAGAAGCAGTTTTTTACTCTGAGCGCGCTACGAAAATGTGGTTTCATGGCTTATTCAAAAAAAAAATTTAAAAAGACTTAAAATATGGTTTTCAAAACGTGGTATGAGACTTCTAAAGAGCAAAGCAAGGTTTATGAACTTTATTTGGTGATGAAATGAGACTTGTAACCTATGGCTTAGACCCTATAAAACATAAAAATGACTCAAACCCTATCTAATACCATGACTTAGGAACAAGTATAGACTGACCAAGTTTAGAAAATTTTAATAGTGATAACAGTGGCTCCACTTGGGATAGTGTGCCCCTGTGGTACACTAAGAACTCGCAGCTCCAGTGTTATCCATTTTTTGAAAAAATTAGAAATTTTGTTGACAAGCATCTTCTTCAAATTGTTGGGCCTTCACCTCGAGCTTAAGATTTTTGTTTCAGCTTGTCATTTATTAGCAAAAACTAACAAATATGAATATATACAATGTCATGAGTGATTTATAATACTTCAACAAACATAATGCTTTAGGAACCTGCCATTAACAGACCCTCCAGCATATCATCCTCCATCAATTTCCTGCAATATGTAAGTGTTGTTCCCATGAAAACCAGCATTCTGAAAAGGACCCTTCCATAAATTCTCAAACTTATTATGCTTGCCCTTTTCCTCAATTTTGGCCTCCCATTTCAACACTTTGTCATGAATCTGAAAACTGTCCTCTTTGACCTTCTTATCAAATGTATTCTTAATTCTGTTTTGAACATGCTGAAGACTATCATAGACTTCATTTCTCTTTTTTTGCAAGGCTATCAGCTGGTTTATCCTCCTTTGGATGGCATTTGGTTCTTCTTCAAGTCCTTGAATTAACTTCATAACCGGTACCCCAAGTGATGTTGGGAAAACAGCTTCAGCCCCATAGACTAATTCATATGTCGAAGTTCCAATTAATCTCTTTGTACAAATCCTATCAGCCCATAAGGCGTACTTCAACTTTAAGTGCCAAGCTTTCTTGTTCTCATGCAGTACCTTTTTGATGATTCTTACAATGCTCTTGTTTGATGATTCAGCAAGACCATTACCTTGCGGATAGTATGTTGTAGAGTGTCCATATTGATGTGATATTGATGGCAGAAATTTATCATCTTCTTGGACTTAAATTCTTGAGCATTATCTGTTATATTCTTCATGGGACAGCCAAATATTGACAATATATTATTCTCTAAGAAAGAAATAATTACAGAGTCAATAGCTTGCCTGGTTGGTATTGCTTCTATCCATTTGGTGAAGTAGTCCATTGTTGTAAGAATCCAGCATGCTGCCCTGATGAAGATGGATGTATCTCTGCAATAAATTATAACCCCCATTGTTGAAAAGGAGCTTCAACATAGATAGGAACCAAAAGTAGAGGTACAAGCTTTTTTCTTCCTTCAAAAATTTGGCACTCATGACATGCAACGATCTTTTTGTAAATGTCTTTAAACATTGTTGGCCAAAAATATCCAGCTCTTAGGATCTTGTTTGCTGTAGCTTTCCAATCATGATGTCCTCTGCAATCACCTTTATGGAATTCTTAAATGATCTTTTCATCCTCTTCTTCAAGTAGACAATTCATCAAAATTCCTCCTGCATCTCTCCAAAACAGATTTCTATCATAAGCAAAATATCGCAATGATTTCAGCTTAACAAACCTTGCTTTGGACTTTGATAGATCAGCGGGAGCTTTATTATGCTGTAGGACAAAAACCACATCCTTATACTACTCTGAAGTAAGAAATTTCTCATCAATTTGGACCAATTCTTCTTCATTTTCAGAAATTTCTAATATTTTTGCATTCAGATTTATGTCAAGACAGTCCAGATTTGACTGAGTCATTAGTTTTGCCAAGCCTTGTCCCTTCACCAACTTCGTTGGTTTGATGTCTATATCATATTCCAACAATTTTGGGATCTATTTTCCCCTTTTTCCATCCGGATCTGCCTGAGTTAGAATGTCTTTTATCACAACACTTGGAACATATGCTATGATGTGCGAATGCAAAATATAAATTCTGAAATATTTTATAGCTTTCACCAAAGCATAGGCCTACTTCTCTGAAATATTATACTTCAGCTTAGCATTTTCTAATGTCCTACTAAATAAAGAAATAGGTTGTTCAATACCTTGCATTCCTTTTTTGTAGAAAAACTCCAGCAATTGTGTTTTCGGAAGCAAATGTAAAAACCAGAAATTCTTTGGAAAAATCCAGACTGATGAGTACCGGTGCTTGTGTGAGTGCCCTCTTGATTTCTTCAAAATATTTCTTTGCTTCAGTTGTCCATTTAATGTCAACTCCTTTCTTTAACATCCTTGTTATATCTTTGAAAATCTCAGCAAATTTAGGAATGAAACGCCTAACAAAATTTACTTTCCCAAGAAAAGATTGAATCTCTTTCCTACTTCTTGGAAAATCTACCTTTTGAATTGCATTAACTCTATTAGGATCAATCCTAATTCCTTCTTCAAAAATAATATGACCAAGTAATTTTCATGATGTTAAAGCAAAGATGCTTTTAGTAGGATTAAGAGAGATACCAAACTTTCTACATTTTAGCAGAATTTTTTCTAGGTGTTTCAAATGATCTTCTTCTTTCTTTGAATAGATTGTGATATCATCAAGATAAACAAATACCGACTTATCCTTTTCTTCAGAAAAAGAAATGTCCATCGCTCTTTGGAAAGTGGCTCCCACATTCATGAGACCAAAAGGCATTTTAGCGTACATGAATGTACTCCATGGTGTTGTGAAGGCTATTTTTTCTTGATCATCTGGATGCACAAGAATCTGATTGTAACCTGAAAAACCATCAAGCATAGACATCCTTTGTGAACCAACAATATTTTGCAAAATTGAATCCATCTTAGGAAGAGGATAGTTATCCTTTAGTGAAGCCGTATTCAAATTTCTGAAGTCAATACAAATTCTGATTTCTCCACTCTTATTCCTTACTGGAACTAAGTTTGCAAGCCAATTTGAAAATCTAATTGGAACAATGATCTTTGCATCAAAGAGTTTCTTAATCTCCTTTTCAATCAATGGCATGAGAAGAGGATTAATTCTCCTCAATTTCTGCTTGAAAGGCTTCTCATTTTCCTTTATAGGAATAGTATGTTGAATAATTGAAGGATCATACTCTTTTAAATCAACATAACTCCAAGAAAAAACATCAATAAACTTCTTCATCATCTCAATATATTTGAATTTCATATCAGCTGAAAGGAACTTTGATATTTTGATCATTTTAGGCAAAGCTAATGTACCAAGATTACAACTCTCCACTTCCTCTTCATCAGCTTATAATTTTGGCGATTTAAAAACATCATTTTGATCAAAAATTTTCTCAAGAGGAATAAGACCTTTTGGTATTGCATTATTCTTCAATTGCAAAACTTCAGAATTTTCTTTAGACTCAATAAGCATATTTTGCTGATCTACATGTGTACTTTCAAATTCTTCTTTCAGCTCAATAAAATTCTTTACCTGTTGATCATCTTCAAAAACTTGCCAATTTATGATATTGTCTGGTATCGCTGGCCTATGACAAACTTCAATCTCATATTTTTCATTTGAATGCATAGAAATGATGAAAAGACTTGCGGAGACAGCAAAGGAGTCAGCAATAGAATTCTGATTTCTAGTTTTAACTATGAAGGAATAAGACTGAAAGTTTTCCAACAAGTCTAAAACTAAATTTATGTAAACCCTCATTCTTACATCCTTCATTTGATAGACACCTTCAACTTGTCTAATAACCAATTTAGAATCTCCAAAAACAAAAATATTTCAAGCCTTCATCTTTTTCAAAACATCTAGACCCAAAATCAAAGATTCATATTCAGCCATGTTGTTTGTGCAATCAAAATTTAGTCTGTAAGAGTAAAGCTTACTCTCATCATTTGGATTTGTAATCCAAATCCCTGCTCCTACCCCTTCTTTTCCTGCTGATCCATCAAAGTAAAATGACCACCATTACTCCATCTCTTCGTCATTTACTTGTCGATTTTCTGCATGTTGATTTTCTGAGTGTTGATTTTCTGAATGCTGATTTTCTGCTCTTATTTATTCCTTAACACTATCAACTGATTCATTGAAAATAATGGAAGATCCAAGTTCAGTATCAAAGGCATAAATAGGAAAATTTTGAGGTTTATCCCTGCTACTTACCATGGAGGCCATTCTAGTCTCCCGATACAACCTCCTTTGCTCACCAAAAACAGGAATAGTGGCATAGGAAAGGTCCATCTGTATTGTGCCTTTGATTTTTTCTGCCCAAGATCTTGACAATAGCATACCAAATTTTGGCGGAATATCATCTACAACAATGTCCATAACAACTGTCTTTGCTGGAAATTGCAGTAAGCCAACAACAACATCCTTGATTAGACCAATACATTGAACCCTTTCAGAATCAAAAGAAAACCAATCCTTATATGGTCTTGTGATTTGCAATCCCATTCTCTCCATGATTACCTTGGGCATGAGGTTATGAGAAGCTCCTGAATCTAACATAGAATTATGCAAAGTCATATCATGAATACTAATGCTTACATAAAAAGGGGGAAACTCTTCATTTTGATCATCTTCTAACCTTGGACCCAAATATATAGTATGATTATCTTCTTGGACATTCAAGATATCAGCAGCCCCTGGTTGTGAATTCAACATCTTAACTATCTTGCTTCTATATTCATTCACCATGAGAATCTCACTGAAAGGGACTGATATTTTAATCTTTGAAATTTCATTCTCAAGGTTGAAAACATAAACAGATTTTTCAACATCTTTGACAAGAGGAGAAAGTTGAGAGTCTTTCTTACCAAGTGGAGTATCATTTTTACCTTCAGCCATCTTTGGGGTATCATTCTTAGCTTCGGCAGCCTTTGGAGCATCTTTCTTGGGCTGCGCTTTGTTTGCAATGATAGAGACATTTCTATTTCTGAGATTATATTGCTTTTGCATCTCGAAAATAGCATGTTGATACCCTTTAAAATAATCTGATGGTTCTTCTCCTTGATTAGCCAAATCTGAATCGTCATGTTCTTCCTTAGTCAAGAAAATTCCCGACATTTCTTCATGAAGACAATGGATGGATTATTCAGGAATTTCAAGCTCATCTTCTTCATCTACCAAATTTTGCTGAAAAGGAGGTCTCACTGGAGGGTCAGCTTGCTGATTTCTATTTTCTCTTGGCCTTTCTTGGTTCTGAGGTCTCTTGAATTGAGGATTTCTAAACTGAGGTTCATGTTGCACAGGAGGAGCTGAAGTGTTTCCAAGAGCTAACCTATCCATCAACTTCTCCATAGTTTTCATCATTGAATCAAATTTGTCTTCTAAAGTTGAAGTGGATGGTTTCTCTTCTTCTTTTAATTTAGTTTTTCCCATGTTTGAATTTTTAGCAGCTATCATGTTTACCTCAACCTTAACTGCATCACTTTGCATTTCAGCAAGTGAAGGTGATTCTCTTTCTCTCAACAAGATAGAAAATTCATAGTTAAATGCTTCAGCATATCTCATTTGTGCTAAGGCTTCCGGAGGTTTCAAATGGGCTAGAATTGAGTCAAAAACTTTATTGAATCTTTTTGAAAATTTTTGGACAGATTCATCAACTACCCTTCTAAGGTTGTTGTATTCAGTGAGTGCTTGGACTAGATTGGTTCTATTACCCCATTTTCTTAAGAATTTGTCTTCAAAATCATTCCAAGTTCTAATGCTGCAAAGTGCAAGGGCCTTAAACCATTTTCTAACTTCACCAATAAAACTTTGTGCAAATAACCTTAACTTCACATCCTCATCATCAACTTCTTCCCTGTCTATAAAATCATTAAATTTGTCTACAAATTCCTCTGCTGAAATTTCCTCATCACTACCCCATGTAGGAATCCTAGCAGCATATTTACTAGGAAGGTCATGCAAAACAGCAGGGAGTACGAGTGGTGCATACCTAGCAGGAGCAGCCATGACTGGAGGATGAAAAGTAGTTTTAGGAGGGGCAGAAAAAGAAGATGAAGAACTGATATGAGGAGGACTGCTTGGTTTTTGTAAGCCATTGACAATAGAACTCCAATTTGGAAGGGGTAAACCAGCTTTGGATTTCAGCAAGACTTCGAAAGGATCAAGTTCTTTGAGCTTATCTAAAGACTCTTTTTCTAGCATTAGTTCAGAGGTAATAGCTTCCCAAAACTCTTCCTTGTCTTCTTGTGTCATTAAGGTTGAAGTGTCAATTCCTCTTTTTTTCAAGTCTAAGATAATATCAATGAGTTCTTTTTCACTTTATGATATAAACAACACTTCATGAATCTTGTCATCAACTTTCTTATCTTCAGGACTTCTTATTATTTCATAGGACAAAGATTTCGAATGAGATGGAGTACCTGATATTTCTGAAATTATTTGACTTTTTGAAATAGTGTTTGGATTGTCCACAGCGGTAGGTGGATTGGGATCAGGATTGCTCCATGTGTATCTCCTTCTCAAAGCCACCTTTAAACTTTGAAAAATGTATGGAGTCACCAAGGTAGATTGCAGCCTCGAAAAACTTTTTGAGCTCCTACTACCCTCAAAATTTCAGCTTCTTGATTTTCGGAATGAATAATCTTCAGACTCCCGGTAGACGCACCAAAATGTTATCTCAAAATCTGACCCTGATAGGCTGTTGATCAAGAAGACTCTGAGTAACTATTTCAAACCAAACTTTTAATTGAGGCTTAGCCTCCTCAACCTGAGAGGGCTCTCTCAATAGGTTTATGATTTTAAACTCTATGTGTAAAATGGATAATTGGTTGTACTACTAATCAAAAAACATCTATTGCGCTTATGGAGTCAAGTGTGTTTTCACAAAACATGAGTATTAGCCTCATATGGAAGTCAGGGCATTTCAGGGTTCAGATGCATCAAAAGAACAGTAGGACAGAAAATAAACACAGTTCGTGAACATATGAAGGAAGTTAGAGCACCTTCAGTGAATTCTAACATACATTCATGCCACTGCAAGTAATTGAAAGAGGAAAACCATGAGAATATCAAACATCAATAACCCTTTCTGAATCTTGACTGATGAAACCAATATCTTTGTATTAATATAAAAACACAATTTCTGCTACAACAAAACAGTATGCTTGTTAATGAAAATTGCCAACCTATGCAATTTGACTTCTTGTATCTTATAGAGTCATCATTACATTCTTGGATTCTCTCCAAACACTTGGGAAAATTTCGAATTTTCTAGCTTGACACCTATCAACTGCTAAAACAAACTTTTAATTGCATCTGGTAGTTAAACTGTCTATTCTAGAGTCCTAATACAACTAGGATTAAAACTCTTTATTATAACTTAACAACCTTATCTAAACATTAAATCTCCTATCTGACAGCTGCTTGTCCTAAACTTCGACCTTGATGATCTCCATCTCCTTGCTGTTAGACTGTATTGATTTTCTTGTTATCTGCCCTGAAAGATAGGAACATGCTCCCTGCAAAATAGATATAGTGCTTCTTTTATGTTTCTTCTAACCATCTGTTGACCAACTTGTGCTCAAAAACATGTGGCAATGTCTTATTGAACTCATGTGACTTCACCCTTCCAGCTATGCCCAAACCAAAATTTTGAAGGAGTGCCAAAACTGTTAATATTGTTGCACTACGAAACTGTCTGTTGTTTTCGTAGCACAGAACCTTACCTTTGAAAACTTCACTTGGAACCTTCATTTTTCTGTATTTTTCCATTGGATCTTCACTTGTGATATTTATACATTCTTCAGCAGCATTAAGGTTTAAAAAACAAGCCTTTTCACCCTTTGAAACCTTGCAAAATTGTTCAAACTGCATCCTACAACAATTTCGTAGTGCGCTACGAAACTGCTGTGTCTATCTTTTCACAGCTTTTTCCAAAAATTTAAGTTTCAAACCTTTACTGCCATCCTTCCAGTTATATATAAGCTCTCATAATCAACAAAATTCAACTCTGAACTGCTTTCAAAAATGAAATATTTCCACATAACCCCAAAAATGTGTTAGGAGATGTCACTTACTGTTTACACTCATTTTTGTTGTGGTTGATCTTCAGGCTTTGCTAGCTGTATTTCAAGATCTTCAACCTGCCTTTTAAGCCTTCTATTATTAGCTCTTAGTTTGGTATTAACCATCCTTATGAACTTTGCTTCCTTGATTGCAAGGACGGTCCATATGTAGAATTGATCCTCACTGTTGATTGACTCAATGTTTGAAACATTTTCTAGCTCCCACAGACCTTTCATCCTCTCAAAGTTTGACCTTTCTACAGCATGCATTCTCACTTTCTTCTTCAATTTATCAATTTCAATGTTTGCAAGTCTGAGTTTGTCTTTAACCTCCTCATAAATACTCTTTTCTCTTTGAGTATTAAAAACTCTGTTTCTGTCTTCTTCAAGCATTGGAGATGATATATTTATGGGTTCTTCAAAAACATTTGCATCCTCACCTCCCGTTTGGTCTATCTCCATGTCTGGCTACTGCAATTTCTTAGACTGCCTAGTCAAGGGTTTTCTAGGCTTAAAAACAAACTCTGACATTTCATCCTCAAAATCTAATTTTTTGGATGTTTTCAATTTCTTCGATTTGCCACCTGCATCTAGTTTGATGAAATCTGCTTGAACCAAGGGAGACTCTTCAATTTCAATAGCTTGTAATATATCATTCAAGTTACCTCTTAATTCCAATTTTTCATCTATGACCACAGCCTTACCCTTCTCCTTTGACTTTTGACTCCTAGTCAACTTCTTCTGAGTTGTTTACTAGTTGACTGTTCCTGAATTGTCTCTTTGACATGAGTTCTCTTCTTATGTGCAGATTGAGGAGTCCTTTGGATATTCAATGATGTGTTTATCATTGGTTCCTTAACCTGTTTCCTGGGCTTAAGCTTGACAAACCTCCTTGATTTTGTTTCTGCAGGTTCAGTAGTCTTTGATGGAGATGTTTCTTTGACTTGAGGGCTAGCACCTGTTCCTTCAACCCCTATTCCACTCAAAAAGAGAAATGCAGACCATTCTCTATTCACTTTCTGAAGCTCATGCAAAACTATTAACTTGACTAGACCATGATGAAATAATGAGGTTTCACATGCCTGAGTTTTCATCTGTACTTTGTCTGCAATCTTGGCCAGACTTCGAAATAGAAAGAAAGGTAAGTCTAGAGAGATTATTCCTATGAAATGCAATAAGAGTTTAAAGTGGTAAGTGTACACCTTGTGGTATCTCCCTTCGCAGGTGAATTACCTTTGGATGTTATAGAGCAGATTGGAAAATCCATCCTTGACATAACTCCTTGGCACAACTTTGTTCAAATCAGTATCCATAAACTCTGGTTTCAAAAATATTTTGCAGGGTTGCATTTCAAACCTAAAATTCTGGAACCATCTATCTTCCCGCCTTGGAATTTCTGTGACTGCTGATATAACTTCAGGAGAAATTGGTAAATTGAGGAAACCAATCTTTGTGTTTGACCCTGTGAAGTTAATAGCAAACTCTTTGGTAACCTGATTATGCCCTCCTTGAATATTTTCGCAAAACCTCCAGCACCCTACCTTCTTGAAGTCTTCTTCAACAGATTTATCTCTTGTGAGAGCTTCTAAACCTTCAAGTTCTGTTCTCAGACAGTGACCAGACTGGTGATTTCTTTTTTCTTCTGTCATCTTCCTCCTGAAAATCCTGTTTCTTCAGCAAACCTGTAATAGACCTCCTTGTTGGATGAACTGGCTCACTTGAAAATTTGGTTCAACCTCAGTTGATTAGAAATCCTGCTTCAGCCAGCAATTATTTTCAAACTCACTTGATTAGCAAGTATCGAAACTGTTGACATAACATTTTGCCTCGCTTGATTGAAATTCTGCCTCACTTGAAAACTTAAGGAAAGCTCTGGTTTCTTATCATGAGCTTCTCTTTCAAACAATAGATATACATGTAGTGTTTTCTTTGCATGAGAAAAAATCGATGATAACCAACCCTTTTTCAAATTTGAAAAGGACCAATGACAAATGACCCCTAACGAATCTCATAATGATTTCATAATTTCTTTGGATGGTTGCATAATTGAGGGAGGATTCGTGGACTAACACCTAATCATGAAAATTTAACCAAAATTTATGGATGTGACAGCTAAACCGAAAATTTTCGAATCCCCGATTTCATGGCGCTGGTAATATGATTTCGAGATTTTTCACTACGAAAAGACCATCGTTTTCGTAGCGCAGAAGCATTTTTTTACACTGAGCACGCTACGAAAACATGGTTTCGTGGCTTATTCAAAAAAAAAAAAAAAAAGACTTAAAATATGGTTTTCAAAACGTGGTATGAGACTTCTAAAGAGTAAAGCAAGGTTTATGAACTTTATTTGGTGATGAAATGAGACTTGTAACCTATGGCTTAGACCCTATAAAACATAAAAATGACTCAAACCCTATCTAATACCATGACTTAGGAACAAGTATAAACTAACCAAGTTTAGAAAATTTTAATAGTGATAACAGTACCTTTCACCTTGTAGAGTTGGAGTTCTAGTTGGCCCACACAAATCTGCATGAATAATTTCCAGAGGTTTTGATGTTGAGAACTCCTTAGTATTGTGGCTAGTTCTGGTTTGCTTTCCATGTTGGCATGGGCCACATACAACTTGATTTGGCTTGCACATTTTTGGAATGTCCCTTACTACATTAATTTTGCTGATGTTGACTAGGTTATCAAAACTTGTATGCCCCAATCCCTTGTGCCATAATCAAATTTCATATGTTTGACTTAAGTAACATTTATCTTCTTGGATTTTACTGAGAATGTAAACATTATCTAGCGTTCTTACTCCTTTCGCCACAATTTTTCCTGAGGATGAGTCTCTTATTTCAAAAAAATTTGTACTAAAGACAACATTATGTCCTTGGTCACAAATCTGGCTAACACTTAAGAGATTGTGTTTGATCCCTTCTACCAGCAAGGTATTTTGATCCTTTCCTTGTCCATTGACAAGGGTAGCAGTTCCTTTTCCAGTGATTTAAGCGGATCCACTTCCAAAGGATACATTTCCATTTTTCTTGTTCAATGAGATAAAATTATTTTGGTCACCTGTCATATGTCTTGAGCATCCACTATCCATGAACCAATTATTTTCTTCACTATGAGCACATAGAGCTAGGCCACATTTATCAGTTTTGAGATTTACGCTTTTAGCTTTTTCCCTTTTGAGAGGGAAATTTTGTTCATTATGATCATAATTATCACATAATGAGCAAGACCGATCAAACTTAGCCAAAGGATCAAAGGAATTGTAAGTTTTTATTTTCCCTTTCTCTTTAGGACCACGTAGTTGGTTTGTTTGATCATTCAATCTTGGTGCTTCATTCTTATGAGCCTTGCAATGCTTAGCTTGATGCCCAAAGTTTTTACAATTGTAAAATGCCCAAGAAAATTAGTTTGACACCTGTTGTAATATCCATAGCTTGAACCAACATTCTTCCTTGGAGTTGCTCTTTCTTCAATTCTTGGTTTTGAGATGGGACTTTGTTCCTGACGAGATGACTTTTCTTCTTTTGGATGGCAAGAGAGTACGTCAACATAACTTCTAGCATAATTCTTTGTACTTGATGATTCTCCTTTGAAACCAATTCCAGACTTGTCATGTTGAGGTTTTTGACTATTAAGAATGTTATCAAGAGCTAGAGAGCTTTGCCAAATCCTTTTGACTTGCTCTAATTCCTTTCTTAGAGATATTATTTCAGCTTCACATTTTTCACAGATATCATCCTTCTCTTTTAGTTCATTTTTCAAGAAGTCTTCCCTTATTTTTGCTTCCTCTATTTCTATTTTGAGAGAAATTACTTCTTTTGTAGAATTTCATTTTCTTCAATGGCACTCATTAGCAATTTATCCATGTTTCTTTCATCTTCTAATTCTGTGTCATCATCATTTGTAAATACCATGAATAATGTTTCTTTGCTTCCAACATAGTTACTTTCCTCATCTAATTCATCATCACTTTCTTTGTGATGACGCATATTTCTAGTTGATTTATTTTTTATCGCTACAAATTCATCTTCATCAGACTCATATTGTGTGGAGAAGAAGTTCTTCTTATTAAACCCTTTCTTTTTGTACATCATCCTTTTAGAGTCCTTTTCATCATCACTATCACGTTTATGAGGGCATTTTGCAGCATAATGACCTATTATTCCACAATTGAAACAAATAAGAGGGTACTTACCTTTTAGATTAGGTCCCATTTTTAGTCTTCGTACAAATTGAGCTAATTTTTTTTCAGTATCAAATTCATCGTTGTTGTAATTCCATCCTTTTCCTTCTTTTGTTGATCTTGAGACTTTGAAAACTGCTTCTTTGAAATTTGGACTCCCTTTCCTCATCTCATAGGCAATGAGAATTCCATGAAGTTCATCCTTCTTGAGAGTATCTAGGTCCTTCATTTATTTTATGGCACTTACTTTGGAGTCAAATCTGTCGGGAAGCGATCTTAGGATTTTTTGAACAATACTGCTTTCTTCAATATTTTCTCCTAGTCCTTTAAGAGAGTTAACCACTTCAGCGACTCGGAGGAAGTATGATGCGATATCTTCTTCATCATCCATTTTCAAACTCTCGAATTGTCTTCTATAGGTTTGAAGCTTTTCCTTCTTAACTTTGGAGTCCCCATCATATAGAGAAACCAACTTATCCCATACTTCTTTGGTTGAGTCACAATTCATGACTTTCATAAATTCGGAATCGGTAATTCCACTAGTGATGGAATCTAAAGCTTTGGCATTAGAAATGTAGGTTTTTCTTTCATCTGGATCAGTTGGAAGACCAGAGGGAGCTTTGTACTCATCCAAAACAGCGTACCATACTTCAGAGCTAAGAAACATTAGATAGTAGGACATCCTCTTTTTCCAAAAACTAAAATTTGTTCCATAAAAGATAGGCAATTTCCCTGTTGCTTCTATGTTCTTCATTGTGCCTAAGAATCCTTCTTCCATCTGTTAGGATAATAATGAAGAAGATGGCTCTAAAACCAATTGTTGGAAATACTAAGAGGGGGTGAATTAGTATTTCTTTTCAATTGTTAATTATTTCCAGTTAGATTCTTCACAATTAAAGACGGAGAGGTTTATAATAATAATATTAAGGATTAATAAGAACCTCAATCCTTTTTCAAATAATTGTATACAATAAATGAGTGAGGGCACCAACCTTTTAATGAAACAGGCACCAACCTGTTTCCAAGCACCAACTTGGACTTTGATGAGGCTCCGACCTCTAGGGCTTCGACCCTGTCTTCTCAAGGTAGCAACCTTGTGTTTAGGAGCTCCTACTCCAAGGACACCAATCCTGTTTTATCTTCTTCTAGTAAAGAATGTGGATAGTACTTACTTGAACGTCATAATTCTTCACTGTTTAATACTTCACTGTCAAACCACCAAATGCTCCATTGTCCAAGATATTCTTGTACACGCTTTCAAGTTCACTATTGCTACTTCAATGCCACTGTCCAAACCTCAATGCATTTTTCATCACCTAATCTCCAAAGTATCAACCCTTCAATTGGAGGACCAAATCTTCAAAAACTCAGGTTTGAGTTTCCTTATATGCCATAATGGTATCTGAGCTTCAATAGTCAATCTGCAATTTTGTTCCTTTTATCCATAGATTTGAGAAACAACACTTTGGTTATTACAGGTCCTTGGTACAGTTCTCACACTATTCTAAGCTCCAAATATGTTCTTCCAAGAGACTTAAACAGTGATTTGAGCCTTTTACTATCCACAGAATGTTGTCTCAAATCTGAGAGTATGACAGTTGTTAGGTCTGAGTCATAGAAGCACCAGATTCAAGGGTACAACAGATATGAGGGATGCAGCCTACAAGTGTCCAAGCACACAAATTCTGCTCCAATTTCACAGGTCTGAGGGTAAATTAGGCTTCCTGTATCCTATTCCATAGCTACCTGTGGTGATTTAAGTAGTTGTTTCAGAGGTAAAATGATCCGTCCCTAACCCAATCACAAAAAAGGTGATCTTATTTGTTTCCTCGACCTCCTTGGTTGTTTTCCCTGTGATTTGCACTGATCTGAGCCACCCTATCTCACTAGTCTGAGGTTCCCAACAGTTAAATCTTCAAAAAAATCTTTCTCAGTGTCCTTAGTTCACGAGTTGTGAACTATTGTATTTCTGTGTGGTGATCTTCACTGAATAGATGCAAAGAATGAAGTGTTTAACGTAGTATATAAAGTGGTCTTTGCAAGCTAAACCGAAAAGGCACGTCACTATTTGGAGGCCGACATGTGTATGAGAGTGTAGGTTGGCTAGCAATTAAATATATTATTTGTAAACCTAAAAATTCATTTTCTCACAAACATCCAGGAGTTTCGGGGAAAGTAAAGGCTCATTAGAACGGGAAAAATATACTCTACAAGATGGTATAGTACCCATGTTGATAGGATGCCTCTAATGTGGTAAAAACAATTTTTCTTTGTGACTGTCCTTAATTTTGGTGTGTAGGAGGTGAATAGGACAGCATGTCTTTGCCACTACTTGGCTTCTCCTTCATTTGGTTTATTAATCATAGGATTATAGTGTCATCATGTAGGACATTCATGTCATCATGATAGTACCCAGCAAAGTCATGAAGGTATAGCATCGTGTATTTAATAATAGTGCAGTAATGTATCATTGTGCAGCATCATTAGGAGAACTTCAAAATCAAATGATATCTATTCTTTCAATATTCATCAAGTGTCATCAAGTGTGTTTATTCGTTCATCCTGTTGCCATCAATGACAACTTGGATTAACACTTCTCAGGTTCTCCTATTTCCTTGGTTATGTGAGCCTCACTTCTTTCCTTTCTCTTCTTGTTTTTTTTACTTTGAAATTCCCCCTTATAGTGTCTATATTCATATCACTTAAAGCATTGAACCTTAGACATATATTTCTTCTTCGACTTCCCGGACTTTCCCTTTCGACTTATCTGCTTGAGCTAGAAAGGCTTGAGACTACTCATATGATCCATTGTCACCTTTTTCCTTGATCCTTGATTCTTCCAAAATGAATTGTGCCCACAACTCATCAAATGGATTTGAATCTTTCTTAGATTAGATGCTTGTTTCAAAGCTACTCCATTCTAGTGGTAATGCATTTAATACAAATATGGTCACTTCTGAATCAAAAATTATTTACAAGTCCTTGCAAGTGATCTCTTAATTGAGATTTATTCATTAAAATGGATTTCATGTCCTCATCGTTTGATTTCTTCATCTTGTATATTTTATTTTGAAAAGACATATTTTTCTGGATGTACTTACAAAGTACAAATTCACTAGCTTGTTATATCTAGCTTTGGAAGTTTTCAAATTTGCAACAAATGGAACAAGAGGATCCTTAATGGATTCACTCGTGATCCTTTGTTCCCTTACTTCCCATTTCTTACACTTTTCTAGATATTGAGTCTTGTGTTTGTTGGGTTCAATTATTTCACCAGTAACATACTCCATTATCTCATGTTATGTAAGTTCCAAGTCAATCATTTTCTTCCATGCTAGGTAATTTTATGCTCCAATGATATTTTTTCTCTCCTTGCAGAAAAAACCCATATGACTTGCAGATTCAAACATAGAGTAATAATATGATACTTACTCGATAAACAAGATTATCCTCTTCCTTGATGATGTCTTCAACCTTTCTTGATTCCCTCAATACCTTTGAAGAAACGTCAATAATGTCCTTGAAAGATGTTTCTTAGGATTTTTTCAACAACTTTCAAGAGTGGTGAATGATACCAAGATCCTTTAATGCTTCCTTCAAATATGTCTTCCAAATAGATCTATTTACAAGAGAGATCAACAACATTCTTGTAATCTTCCTCTCAAGCCTTCCTTTGATGAGAGCTTGATGTAGACTTGATCTTATTTAGTGTAAAATCCCTCCTTCTAGATCAATAGGATTTCCACAAATGATTCCCCTTGACAAGTAAACACTTCCGTGTGTCCACATGATGATCCTTCCAGCTTCCTTATTTCCCACCTTAGATCTGACACCATGTTGGAAAAATGCAATGTGGAAGATTACTAATTCAAGTTTTCCTTAACCTTAATATTTTCTTGTGAACTTATTAATATTATTTATGTTCTTTAGTTATATATTTTCATCAAACAAATATCAAGAACCAAACATTAATAACAAAGGACACATAAATTAGGCTCTCAAGCAGGGAAAAACCCCTCCAAGGGGAAAACCTAGAAAACTCTTCTCTTCTTATAGAATCTACTTCAAATGAGACACAAAGACCCATGTCCTAGACCAAGGCCTCCTCCAACTACCAATTTTTCCCTTCCAGAGAATCCTTCTCTTGATCTTGATCTAACTAGCTTCACACTACTTCTTTGACCTACCAACTTCAATATTGCAACTCTTTTGCAATTTCAACCTTGTAGTAGTTGCACAAAAACCCTAATGCATCTCTTACATAAATACTCCTTGAGAAAAACAATCCTTCCCAAGGTCAAAGAGGTCAAACAAAATAATTTATCTTCATGTAACCTGATGTTGCACCAACAACTTGAATCTGCAATTTCAGTCCTTCTAGGAAGTTACAAAAACGCTAGATTTCACATGTGTGAGAGAGATAAATCCCAAAAACAAATATTTTTCTTCTTCCTTGGATTCCTCTTGCCTTCTAGACCTTTTCTCTTCCTTTTCTACTTCTCCCAGCTACAGATAAAAATTCTTCTTGTGAGATTAAACTTGTGAGATGATGAGTGCAAAATTATGTTGAGTTCTAGTCTTTATATAGCCTTTCCAAGGGGTAGAATTCCCTCCTTTAGGCCGACTTGTACTTGTGGAGTTTCCAGGACTTTCTAGACTCAAAATAAATTATTTCCCCAATTACATTTTTCCTGCCAAAGGGTCTTATAAACATGATTTTGACTCCTTTGACTCATGACAATAAATCTTAAGACCTAACAAACCCTAGAAGCACGAAGAACATGCTTTTACTTAGAAGACCGTAAAAAATTAGCATGAAACCCATGCTTTAATAATAATAATTTTTTCTTTTATTCTTTTGTTTGTTACATAAGATACATGTTGAAATGAGTACAATAACAATAATGAAGACCGAAACTAGTTACATTTTCAACCGAGTTGTCTCATGAGAACATATCTATGGTTGCACCTTGTTGACACATTCACTCAACAATGTGTTACAACTAGTAATGTAATGACTACTCCCTTGACTATTTGATTCATTTCATTTCAATGGTAATGTGCATTGTACTAATAGTGAAAGCTATATATGGAGTGCACTTTGAACTAGTAGTTCAAATCAAAATTTTAGTTGTCCTTTAATGAGAAATCTCATATCACAATATAGTTTGTGAAGACCAAACCTCAAAATGTGTGAAGTTTGAATCAAATGGAGTAAATGCAATGCATAAATTTCATGCCATTTGACCAAACGTGAGATGGACCAAATATTGTTAATTTATATTTTCTATAAGTTTTTATAATAAGAGGGTGCTTGAGTGAAAGATATTTTCTTAAATCCTTATGATATATTACTTGCACTTTGACATTCAAAATATTCTTTTTTTTTCAATTTAATGTTATGAAAAAATCTATGACAATTATGGAAAATTCCTCTTACACATTATGACTATAGTTAAAAATGTGGTGCACATCCCTTGAGGAAAAATTCCTTGTTACATGTGATGCATGATTCCATTAATGAAAGATATTATTAGTCATTAATTTTGTAATTTGTCTTCCTCTCTTATGAAGTTTGACTCATTAAGGGAGGGCACACTAGTTGGGATTATATATAGCGATCTTGACTAGAATGATTCTATGAGAGTATCTAAGGAACGTGAGAAGTCATTGTAGCCTCACAAGGACAGTATTGTAAATTTTCTATCACGTGAAAAGATAGTAATTGGTTTTCCAGAATTTTGTTTTTTGTCCATTGTACTCAAGTCACTGATTTATTAGATCTTATCTCTAATTTTTTGTAATACCAACTCATTTTCAGATATGCAGTGTCCATATTGAGTTTGTCATTCAACAATTGTGTTAGGAAGATTTAAAATTTTGACTGTGTTCCAAGTGTCTATGTTTTATTGTATATCAATTCTATGAACGTATTGTTGAAAAGAATAACTAGTATTGGTCTTCATAATTTCCACTTGGCTCATGACATGATGTAATTCTTATTTACTTGTTAAAACTATATATATATATATATACACACACACACACACACTTCACACATCATCTCTTATTTTTATATGCAGCTAGAAAAAAGTTTCAAGGGTTTTGGAAGAAAAGGATTAAATATTATCAAAGGAAGGAATATCATTTAACATTCTAAACTCTGAAAATACTCTTCATCTGTGAATAACCTAAGGTTGATAGGGTTACCTCAGGATCTGAAAGTTGCAAGAAGGATTGCAGAAGATCGAAATTATTATTTTTGAAGATCTTTTCACGTTGAAGAAAAATACTTGGTGCCTAGTCTGGTCTTGGTGAGTCATGTTTGAGTCTTAGGTCTTGGAAGTCTTCTTGGAAATTTATTATATAAGAAGAGAGTTCTCTGGGTTTTCCCCTTTAAAGGGTTTTTTCCCTGGTTTGAATCATATCTCTAGTGTTCTCTTGTTTTGTTTATGATATTCATTGTTTTTAATTTTCGTTGATGATAAATATATAATAATTGAAAAGAATAATTAATAAGGAACATCACAAGAAAGATTCAAGAAAGAGAAATAAAAGTAAACAAAACCCTAACAATGTTACCCTAAGGATTTCTCAACAAGGTATGAGAGCTTGGTTAAGTGGTATAAGGTAGCTAGGTGATCACAATTGAGTGGAAGAAAGAATGCTTCAAAAGGGATTGTTTAGGCCGAGCTACCTAAGAAGAGAATGCGAGCTTATGTGTTTATATCTTTGTGATTAGGTCCGCAGACCTGGGCTAGAGGAGAAAAGGATTTAAAAGAGTCAAGAAGCATATTTTTAAGGGTCCAAAAGGCTATAAAATAATCCTAGACGAGGTCGGGTATCTAGTGAATGGATCGAAGTCATGTAAAAAAAAAAAAATTTAAGGTATAATTTTTTTCTCAAGAATTTGAAATTCATGAAGTTTTGTGAAATGTTATTGAAGTAACTGAATTACATTTTTTAGATGTCTCTTAAGTACTAGAGGTATTCCTTGTAGCCAACGAAGAGTTTATTTTCAAAGGGAATCATGTAAGGGCATTCTCAAGCTCATTTGGAAGGATTGATCAAAATCTACAGTTACCCAAAAAGGCTGAGATCATCTTCAGAAAATTCTTAGTATATTATAATATATTACCAAAGATTGTAGCAGCCTCTTTCTCCCACGATTTGTGCCATTATCATAACAATATTTATGTGCACACACACACACACACACACACACACACACACATATATATATGGTTGAGGCCTAACAGTAGTATAGAAGCATATTGGGTCTATCAGAAAGGTCCATTTCACTAGTTGATGAAGCCTTGATCAAAGAGTCATACTCAGAATCATATATCAATATTTTCAAGGCTTGTAACAACCTCTCCCTCCAACAAATTATGACTATTGAAGAAGAATAAAGTCTGGATTCTTTGGAGTAGTATGATGATCACCTTGTATATAGTATTAAGAAGACCATGACATAAATGAAATTTGCAATATATTTGAAGAAAAATATTTGACCTCGACATCTTTATAGCAGAAATAATATCATGGCATCTTGAAGAAAAAGTTGCACTAGACTTCTTGTGATATTGGAGAAGTAAGGTATGTAGTCCTTGAGGTACGCATAATTTTTTTATTTGTATAAGGTCTAACTCAAATTGGATTAGGGTTTTAAGATCTCATGTTTGGCTCTAGGGTTTGTAGCCTTGATATTCTTGAAGGTTGTTGGTATTTAAGTTCTATTAATCCCTATTTTATATTTGGAAACACTAAGAGAAACCCTAACCCTATTCTATTTTTTTCTCATAGAAACCCTCGATTCTGGTCTCTAGGTTTTGTAGGTAGTCTAGGAAGAAATGGAAACCCCTTGTAAAGGTAGAATTGGATTTTAAGTTCAAACCCTGGGGTTGATGTTTCAAAACATAACTTATGGTTTGATCTAGAAATCCTAAATATTCCATGGAATCCCTAATCATAATTATGCTCTTGTACTTGTATATTTTTATTGGTGATACTTGTTAGTAAATGTTGCAGGTACTTAATAATTAAGATATGTTTATCTTTTAAAGGGTATGATGAATACAGACTTTCTAATCAAGTTGGATCTTTGGGCACTCTAATAAAAGTAGACTCCTATAGAGATGGACCATGAAGATGTTGTCATGACAAGAGGAAGCTTCCACCTTTTCAAAAAAGATAAGTATCTTATTCTTTATTTCCTTTTCATTGTTGATTTCCTCTATATATCTAGCTTTATTTTTTCTTGATTATAATACTTTCCCTTGTAGCAATATTTGCATGAATATTCTAAAAGAAAGGATTATCACTAAATTCAGAGGGAGCCTTCAAAGGGAGACTTGTAAGAAGCCTTGTTGCAGAAGGAGCCCTTCAAGAGGAAGCCCTACAATGTTTGTAAAGGAAGCAACTCAAGGTATGTATAAGATTACAAGATTAGATTTGTAGCAGGTCTTCATCATATAAAAAGGTACGGTCATTTTTTCTTTAAAATTACTTTATATTAATGACTCTCTCATGTCTAGCATTGTGCTATAGAATCATGATGATTCTTATATTGTTAGGGTGTTTGATCTCTAGATTGAATCAACCCTTGTAATAACTATCTTTTACTATTTGTTCACTTTGGTAAAACCCTAGCCCTTTAATTTTAAGGGTTTGTTGATGGGATCTAGGGCATACAATAAAACCCTATATTTTTAGGGTTTGATGATAATATTTATGGTTTATTACAAAACCCTTGTAAGAAGTTGATCTAAAAGTTCTAGGGCATGAAAATGTAACCCTAGGTGAAAATGCTTACACTATGGTTGAAACCCTAACATGGTTTGATTGTTGGATATCTGAGGTTTAATTTCTTGTTTAAAAATTTGATAATTCTAGATGCTCTCCTTGTGATAACATGATAAACCTAGTTTGATAAAGTTAATTTCAAGATCTTGTACATATATATTTGTGCTTAGTTGTACTTGTTGATGAGATTTGCAAGTACATAATTTTCAATAGGTTGTAAAGATGAAGGCCTACCTCATACTTGATAATAACTTTATGATGATGTTGAGCGTGATGGAAAGAGGAAGTTGCAAGAACCCTAATGACATTGAAGTTGACATTGTTAATTGAAAGATGACCTTTTTTCCATATAAAGATAAAGAATGATGCTCTTGAAGGTCGAAATTCTCCGATGATATGATGATGCAAAAAGAAAAGATTTTTTTGTTGATGATGGACTTATCTCCCTAAGTTGAGAAGGAGGAAATGATGTATAGTAAATACTATGAGGAAAGAAGGATATCGGAGAATGTGCAAAGCACTATTGATGGTTATTCTTGTTTTATTAGTCGTGAACAAATATTTGAGAAGTGTTGAGGCTAAGTTTTGTGTTGCTTGCAAAGTTGGTAAAGGAAGCTTCCATTGAGATTTGTTTGGATATTGTGATGACCTAAAGAGCATTAGAATGGTTGAGGACCCTGGATTTTATGCTATCATAATGATAATAAGAACCAATATATTGGAAGTTTGATATTGGTTTGGGTCGTGAGGCTACAGTATGATCTAATGGATGAACAAGTAGTTGATGTGTTGATCTCTCCTTGAAAAGTTTTGAAAGTTTGATACACATACTTGGATTGATTTTTTTAAGAGGGAGAGATGAATACCTTAGGTTGTGTGTCTATATGATGGTACTTCGAAGGACATCTTGGCATAGTTGGTATTGAGATATCAATTATAGTTTTGCCTTGATGATGTCTAGATCCCATTGTGGGAGGGTATCTTGGTATTTTGGAGCTATGTTTTAATGCTTTACCTTAATGATACCAAGAACCCTATGAGGGTTGGTGTCTTGGCATGGAGGCCTAGATGGTATCTATATCATGTTGGATTGATACTAGGATTGTAGCCTGATGCTACCTATAGTGGAAAGTTTCCTTGATGACACCTTAGACATTGTTAGGTTGATACCCTAGTAGTTATGGTATCAATATCCCTAGCATTTCATATGTTGATACTCTTCTTATGAGAACTTTTCAAAGTAAGTAATGTCATTGTACCAATTTATCAATTATGAATACCCCCTAGTTAAGAGGGAGTGTTGAAAAGAGTAACTAGTATTGTTCTTCATGATTTTCATTTGACTCATGACATGATGTAATTCTTATGTACTTTTAAAAAGAGAGAAAAAGAAAAATTATTGTAAAAAAAAATATTAAATTGTTTAAGCATGGGTTTCATGCTCAAAATTTTTGGTTTCTAGGTCAAAGCAACCATTGTGTGCTTCTAGGGTTTTGTCTTGAGTCAAGGTCATTATCATGATGTAAAATACCCTATTAGGCACTTGTATCAAGAAAGAAAATATTATTTTATATTTTATAATGTTCTAAAAAGACCCCAAGACCAGGTTTGTCATCCTTTTTGAAGTCGGCCTAGAGAGGCCTAATCTAGCCCCAGCAAAGACTACATAAAGGGAGGACTTCGACTACTTGGAAACACACACTTGACACATCATATATTATTCTAATCTACGACTAGAAAGAAGTGTGAAGGCTTTGGAAGACAAGGATAAAGTACTAGTGAAGGAAGGAAGATCATCTAAAGCTAAAATGTGAAATTATTCTTCATCTGCGAATACCCTAAGTCTGATAGGGTTACCTCAAGATCTGAAAGTTGCAAAAAGGATCGCAAAAGATCGAACTTCTTATTTGTGAAGATCTTGTCACATTGAAGAAAAATACTTGGTGCCTAGTCTGGTCTTGGTGAGTCTTGTTTGAGCCTTTGATCTTCGAATTCTTCTTTGAAATTGATTATATAAGAAGAAAGTTCTCTGGTTTTTCCCCTTTGAAGGGTTTTTCCTTGGCTTGAAGCCTATCTTTGGTGTTCTCTTCTTTTTTTTGATATTCGTTGTTTGGCATTTGTCTTGATGATAAAGATATAGTAATTGCAAAGAATAATTAATAAGGAACATCACAAGAAAGTCTCAAGAAAGAGAAATCAAATTAAATAAAACCACAACTATGTGACCCTAAGGATTTCTGAACAAGGTATCAGAGCTTTTTATGTCGAACTACCTAAGAAGAGAATCCAAGCTAGAAAAGAGAATATTTCTGGGCTTATATCTATGTGATTAGGGCCATAGATCTGGGCTAGAGGAGTGAATAATTTAAAGGAATCGAGAAGCATCTTCTGAAGGATCCAAAAGGCTAGAAAATAATCCTAGACAAGGCCAAATATCTAGTGAAGAGATCAGAGTCCTGTAAAAAAAGGAATAAGGTCTAATTTTTTCTCAAGAATCTAAAATTCATGAAGTTTTGTGCAATGTTATTGAAGTAATCGGATTACATTTTTGATATGTATCTAAAGGACTAGAGGTATTCCTTGTAGCCAACAAAGATTTTATTTGAAAAGGGAAACACATAAATGCATTCTCAAGCTCATTTGGAAAGACTGACTAGAATCTACAATTACCCAAAAAGGTCAAGATCATCCTCAGAAAATTTTGAGTATCTTATATGCCATGATGAAAGCTTGTAGCAGCCTCTTTCTCCCACAAGTTGTGTCATTCTGAAACAAGAAATATGTGCATATATATATATATATATATATATATATATATATATATATATATAAGGTCGAGACCTAACAATGGTATAGAAGCCAACCTTGAAAGAAGAATCTTTGTTTTTAACAAGCATATTGGGTATATTTGAAAGGTCTATTTCACTGGTTTATGAAGCCCTAATCAAAGAGTCATACTCAGAATTATATATCATTCCTTTTCAAGGCTTGTAACAACCTCTCCCTTCAACAAATTATGGCTATTGAAGTAGAATCAAGTCTGAATTCTTTGTAGTATGATGATCACCTTGTATAGAGTATTAAGAAGACCTTGACATAAATGAAAGTTGCAAAATCATTGAAGGAAAACCTTTTACCTCGACATATTTATAGCAGCAAGAAGATCATGGCATCTTGAAGAAACTATTACAACAGACTTCTTGTGATCTTGGAGAACTAAGGTATGTAGTCCTTGAGGTACGTATAAATTTTTTTATTTATATAAGGTCTAACTCAAATTGGATTAGGGTTTTGAGATCTCATTTTTGGTTACATGGTTTTTAGCCTTCATATTGTTGGAGGTTGTTCATATCCAAGTTCTAGTAATCCCTAGTTGGTATTTGGAAACCCTAAGAAAAACCCTAACCCTATTCTATTTTTTTTTCCTCATAAAAACCCTAGCTTTTGGTCTCTAGGGTTTGTGGGTAGTCTAGGAAGAAATGGCAAACCCTAGTAAAGGTAGAATTGGATTTGAAATTCAAACCCTAGGGTTTATGTTTCGAAAGGTAACTTAGGGTTTGATCTGTAAATCCTAAAGATTCCATGGAATCCCTAATCATAATTATGCTCTTGTACTTGTATATTTTTCTTGTTGGTACTTGTCAGTAAATGTTGCAGGTACATAATAAGATATGTTGATCTTATGAAGATTATGATGAATAAAGACTTAGTAATAAAATTGGATCTTTGGGCACTCTGATAAAAGTAGACTCATATGGAGATGGGCCATGAAGATGTTGTCATGACAAGAGGGAGGTTCCACCTTTTCACAAAAAATAATTATCTTATTCTTTATTTCATTTTCATTGTTGAATTCCTCTAAATATCTAGCTTTTTTGCTTGATTATAATCCTTTCCCTTGTATAGTCCTTGGAAGGAAAATTTGTAGGAATTTTCTAAAAGAAAGGATTGTGGTTAAATTCAGAGGAAACCCTCAAAGGGAGACTTTTAAGAAGCCTTATTGCAGAGGGAGCCTTTCAAGAAAAAGCCTTATAAGGTTTGTAAAGGAAGCAACTCAAGTTATGTATAATATTACAAGATTTGTAGCAGGTCTTCATCATATAAAAAGGTACTGCCATTTTGTCTTTAAAGTTGTTTTACATTAATTACTCTCATTTCTAGGATTTTGTTATAGAATCAGGAAGATTCTTATATTATTAGGGTGTTTGATCTCTAATTAAAGCAACCCTTGTAATAACTATCTTTTGTTTATTCACTTTGGTAAAACCCTAGCCCCTTAATTTTTAAGGTATGTTGATGGTATCTAGGGCATACGGTAAAACCCTATATTTTTAGGGTTTGATTATAACATTTAGGGTTTATGACAAAACCCTTGTAATAATTTGATGTAAAAAATCTAGGGCACGAAAGTGTAACCCTAGGTGTAAATGCTTTCATTATGGTTGAAACCCTAACATGGTTTAATTATTGGATATCTAAAGTTTAATTTTTGTTTAAATTTTTGATAACCCTATATACTATTGTGAAACCAGCTCCAAAAATAGAAGAAAATAGATATCAATGCCTTAGAAATAAGCCACTTCAAGGGGGAAACCTCCAATACATTACATGAATGAACAATTCTTGGATGATACAATTGACAAAACCACCTTTCTATATATAGGAGTCCATGGGGTTACAATGTATTCTTAGTGGGGCCACAATGTAATCCTAGCCGACCTAACAATAATAATGTAAGGGCACAATAATAACAATCTGGGGGTTACAGGGGTACAATAATAACAATAAAGGGGTTACACTAACAACAATAAGGGACTATACTAGTAATATAGAGACCTAACATGCTTCTCTCCTTCAAAAATGTGTTGTCCTCAACGCTTGAGTAGCTCCGGGTGCTTTTGTATAAAATTCTCATCCTCCGATGTAGAATATTCAGTGGGTAAGTTCTTCCATTTGATGAGATACTCTGAAATTAATCGATTTCATAGTTATCGAGTTCTTGTTTTCGTGACTGCTTCAGGTTCCAATATGGTTTTTCCTTCCTCATCAAGTTCTGGAAATATTGTTTGAACTAGAAGTTTGTCCCCTATAACCTTTTTTAAGCATGAAACATGGAAAACTGGATGCACTCGCGAAGAAGCAGGAAGCTCCAATTTGTATGCCATAGTACCAATATTTTGCAACACCTTGTAAGGACCATAGTACTTTGGCGACAATTTATTATCCTTCTTAGCTTGCTTGAGGGACATTTGTTTGTATGGTTGTAGCCGTAAAAATACGCAATCTCCCACATCAAAACTTCTCTCACTTCGATGTTGATCTGCCTGTTGTTTCATTCGATTTTGTACCAAATTTAGGTTATCCTTTAAGAGTTGGAGAACTTCTTGTTGATGCTCGATGTGATCCTCCACTGCTTGAACCCTAGAATTTTCCCTTAAAGAAGATGTGATGGACGGTGGATGATATCCATAAAGTGCCATAAATGGGGTTATTTTTGCTGCAGTATGGAAGGAAGTGTTATACCACCATTCAGCGAGAGGTAACCACTTGACCCGTTGTGCTTGCTTATCAGATACAAAACAACGAAGATATCCTTCCAAACATTTATTCACTATCTTTGTTTGACCATCGAATTGAGGATCACAAGATGAGCTATGAGCTAGTTGAGTACCCAAACAAGAAAATAATTCCATCCAAAAATTTCCTGTAAAAATGGGATCTCTGTCACTTACAATAATCTTCGGGTTTCCATGTAGCTTTTGAATTGTTTCCATAAATGTTGTAGCCACTGTACTGGATTTAAATGGATGATATAATGCACAAAAGTGTGCATACTTGGTAATTATATCAACTACCACCATGATGACACTCCTTCCTTCGGACTTAAGTAAACCTGTGATAATATCCATTGAAATCTCCTCCCAACGTTGACTTGGAATGGATAAAGGTTGTAGAAGACCCAGGGTCTTAATTGTCTCAACTTTATTTTTTTGGAAAACCAAACATTCCACCACAAACTTTTGAATATCAGATTTAAAGCCATCCCAAAAAAAATCTTTCTTCACCCTATGGTAAGTTTTTTTAAATCCCGAGTGTCCTCCTAAAGGAGAAGTGTGCAATTCCAAAATAATCTTTTGTTTTAGTTGGGAATTCTTGCAAATATATAAGCGATATTTGTACCATAAGGAATCCTTTTTCCAACTAAATGTATCAGATGTACTAGGATCTTGCTGCAACTTTTGGATGAGTGTCCACACTTCTTCGTCCTTCTTCCATTCATCCCTTGCTTCGGTTATCCAATCTAGTTGCATAATAGAAATGGCACAAAGCAATGCTTCCACCTCTTCATCGTTTCTTGATAGTGCATCTGCAACAACATTTAGCTTCCCTTTTTTGTAGATGATTTCAAAGTCATAACCCAAAATCTTTGTGACCCATCTTTGCTGCTCTTCTGAAGATATTCTTTGTTCCAAAAAGTGTTTAAGACTATCATGATCAGTTTTTACCTTGAAGTGTCTTCCCATTAGGTAAAGTCTTCATTTCTTTAGTGCATGTAGCATTGCCAACATTTCCTTCTCATAAATAGCCTTTTGTAAATACTTTCCTTTGATTGAACGACTTTCAAAAGCAATGGGTCTTCCTTCTTGCATTAAAACAGCACCAATTCCATTTCCTGAGACATCACATTCCACGATAAAGGTTTTTGTGAAGTCTGGCGTAGCTAAGACTGGTGCTAGGCACATTGCCTCTTTAAGATGTTCAAAGGCCTTAGTTGCTTCAGGAGTCCATGAAAATGTATCTTTCTTCAATAATGTTGTTAGAGGTGCTGCTATTCTCCCATAATTCTTAACAAACTTGCAATAATACCTTGTTAACTTGAGAAATCCTCGCAACTGCTTTATGGTTGTGGGGACTTTCCATTCCTTAATGGCTTTAATTTTGTTAGGGTCTACCTTAACACCCTCGTGAGATACAATATGACCTAGATATTCCACCTCTTGTGCTCCAAAGAAACATTTGGATGTTTTTGCATATAATTGTTTCTCCTGCAATAGTTTGAGCACCCTGTCAACATGTTGAACATGATCCTTCCAAGACGTGCTGTAGATTAGTATATCATCAAAAAATACTAGCACAAATTTTCTAAGGAAGGGTTTGAAAATGGAATTCATCAACCCTTGAAATGTAGAAGGTGCATTGATAAGGCCAAAAGGCATGACCAAAAATTCATAATGACCCTCATGAGTTCGAAATGTTGTTTTTGGAATATCTTCAGTCTTCATTCTAATTTGATGATATCTTGAACGAAGATCCAACTTGGTAAAATAAATTGCTCCGTGTAATTCATCCAATAATTCATCAATCACAGGAATGGGAAATTTATCTTTAATGGTGAGCTTATTGAGCTCCCTATAATCCGGACACATTCGCCATGATCCATCCTTCTTGTGTACCAATACTACAGGAGCAGAGAAAGAACTTTGACTAGGTTGAATTATACCGGCCTCTAACATTTCTGCAATCATGCGTTCAATTTCGCTCTTTTGGAAGTAAGGATATCTATAAGGCCGGATGTTTGGAGGAACACTTCCTGGAATCAAATGAATAGCATGATCATAATCACGAATAGGTGGGAGTCCTTTGGGAGTTTCAAACACCTTGGAATGATTGTCCAAGACTTGTTGGAGATCTGCAGAAATAGATGATTTTGATGTTGGAACTTCGAGTGAGCATAATTGTGCAATTACGCCTCGTTGTTCTTTCTTTAGAAGCTTTGTCATGACATTAGAGCTTATTATCCTTCCTGGCTTCCCTGAAATACCTTGTAATTCAACTTCCTTTCCTTCTGAAAAAAATTTCAAGAAAAGTTCTTGAAAATTAAAAGCTACCGTCCCCAAAGATTGTAACCATTGTACTTCTAGTACAACATCAGCACCTCCCATAGGAATGGAAAGCATTGGACTAGTCAATACATATTCCCCCATGGTTAGCTTGATATTATGGCATTTTCCCGAGCAATTTATAGTTCCTCCATTTGCAACCATCACTTGACATTCTGGTGCTGGGTATAGGAAACAATTTAATTCCTTGGCTACCTTACAATGAATAAAATTATGGGTGCTACCTGAATCAATCAATACTATTACCTTTTTCTTCTTGATTTTTCCTTTTATCTTGAGAGTTTGAGGAGTGGTAATTCCTGCCAGTGCATTACACGATATGGTCGGATTCATTTCTTCCTCTTCTGGGGCTGGTTCCTGGTGTATATCCTCTTCTTGTTCATTTTCTTCTTCCTCTTCACGATCTATGTAAAATAATTTCTTCTCAGCACACTTATGACCTTTAGTGTATTTGCTATCACAACTGTAGCAAAGCCCTTTTGCTCTTTTTTCTTCCAATTGTTGTGGTGTCAACCTAGTAGGTTGTGGAAATCTAGGCGTAGCAACACTTCCTTCTTTATAGAATTGAGTGGTAGGCTTCCTTGTCGCCATAATTTTACATTCAACTTTTCTTGCCAACCTGAATGCCTTCTCCAATGAATCAGGTTCCAAAACGCGGACTTCATGTTGGATGTTATCCTTTAAAGTGCCTAGGAAGAGATCAATCCTGTGTTCCTCTGTAAGATCAGTTACCCTTATATTCAATTTTTGGAAGTCCTCAATGTGCTGCCCCACTAAACCCTTTTGTTTGAGATTTATCAATTGGCTAAAGAAGGTGTTGCTCTTTGTATCTTCATAATGTGCTATCATTTCCTCCGTAAAAATTGACCAAGTGACAATTTTTTTACGGGAGAAAAGTCATCGATACCATACAAATGTATTTTGTTCTAAATGTAAAGTTGCAATGTGTACCTTTTGTGTGTTTTGCACACTATTGAGATCAAAATATTGTTCCATCTGTAGTATCCATGTTACGGGATCCTTTCCATCAAATTTCCTCATATCCATCTTTGGAATATGGTGGTTCTTCAATCCAACATTAGAGTTTATGAAATCACGATTAACATTTGTTTTGTCCTCATCATGAGTTTCTTCTACTATCTTTTCGCCATTAGGAATCATTTCTTGTATCAACTTTGACAAACCTTCCTTCAAACCTTCCATGTCTTCCTTCAAACCTTCCATTTTTTCTTCCATACCATCCTTCAAACCTTCCATCGTAGCTTCCATACCTTTCTTCAAACCATCCATATTAGCTTCCACGCTTTTCTTCAAAACATCCATTTCATTTTGCGACAATCTTCCTCGGGATTTCGGCTTCGCGCTCTAAAAATTTCAGCTTCTGAAACTTCATAGAAAAAAAGTTATAGTGAAAATGCCACGATGACCTGTTTGGTGCAGCGAAACCCTAGAACCCAAAGCTCTGATACCAAATGTTGTAAAACTAGCTCCAAAAATAGAAGAAAAGAGATATCAACGCCTTAGAAATAAGCCACTTCGAAGGGGCAACCTCCAATACATTACATGAATGAACAATTCTTGGATGATACAATTGACAAAACCTCCTTTCTATATATAGGAGTCCATGGGGCCACAATGTAATCCTAGTGTGGCCACAATGTAATCCTAGCCGACCTAACAATAATAATGTAAGGGCACAATAATAACAATATGGGGGTTACAGGGGTACAATAATAACAATAAGGGGGTTACACTAACAACAATAAGGGAATATACTAGTAATATAGGGACCTAACATATACTTTCCTTGTGATAACATGATAACCCTAGTTTGATAAAGTTAATTTCATGCTCTTGTACATATATATTTGTGCTTGGTTGTACTTGTTGATGAGATTTGCAGGTACATAGTTTTCAAGAGGTTGTAAAGATGAATCCCTACCTCATACTTGATAATGACTTTATCATGATGTTGAGCATGATGGAAAGTGGGAGTTGCAAGAACCCTAATGACATTGAAGTTGAAATTATTGATTGAAAGATGACCTTGTTTACATATGAAGATAAAGAATGATGCTCTTGAAGGTCAAACTTCTCCGATAATATGATGATGCAAAAAGAAAAGAGCTTGTTGTTAATGATAGATTCATCTCCCTAAGTTGAGGAGGAGGACATGATGTATAATAAATACTATGAGGAAAGAAGGAGATCAGAGAACGGCTAAAGCACTATTTATGGTTATTCTTGTTTGATAGTCGTGAACAAAGATTTGAGAAGCGTTGAGGTTGAGTTTGGTGTTGCTTGAGAAGTTGGAAAAGGAAGCTTTCGTTGAGATTTTTTTGGATATTGTGATGACCTAAGAAGCATCAGGATGGTTGAGGACCCCAGATTTTATGTTAGTATATTGATAATAAGAACCAATATATTGGAAGTTTGATATTGGTTGGGGTCGTGAGGCTACAGTATGTACTAATGGATGAACAAGTAGTTGATGTGTTGATCTCTCCCTCAGAAGTTTTGAATATTTGATAAGCATTATTGGATTGATTTGGTTAAAAGGGAAAGATGAGTACCTTAGGTTGCATGCATGTATGATGGTACTTGGGAGGACATCTAGGAGGACATCTTGGCCTAGTTGGCATTGAGATATGATTTATAGTTTGGCCTTGATGATGTCTAGATCTCGGTGTGGGAGGGTATCTTGGTCTTATGGAGCTCTATTTTAGTGTTTGAGTTTGATGATACCTAGATCCTTGCGAGGGTTGGTGTCTTGGCATGGAGACCTAGATGGTATCTATATCATGTTTGATTGATACCAGAGTTATAGCTTTATGGTACCTATAGTGGCAAGTTTCCTTGATGACACCTTAGTCCTTGTTGGGTTGATACCTTGGTAGTTATGGTATCAATATCCCTAGAATTGGATATGTTGATACTCTTCATATGAGAACTTTTCAAAGTAAGTATTGTCCTTGTATCGGTTGATCAATTTTGAATACCTCCCTAGTTAAGAGGGATTGTTGAAAACAGTATCTAGTATTGGTCTTCATAATTCCCATTTGGCTCGTGACATGGTGTAACTCTTATGTACTTGTCAAAAGAAAGAAAAAGAAAAATTTATTTTATTAAAGCATGGGTTTCATGCTCAAAAATTTTGGTTTCTAGGTCAAAGCACCCATTGTGTGCTTATAGGGTTTTGTCTTGAGTCAAGGTCATTATCATGATGTAAAAGACCCTATTGGGCACTTGTACCAATAAAGAAAATATTATTTTGTAGTTTAGAATGGTTTAAAAAGTTCCCAAGACCAAGTCGGCCAACCTTTTTGAAGTTAACCTAAAGAGGCCTAATCTAGCCTCAGCGAAGACTATATAAAGGGAGGACTTCGACGACTTAGACACACACACTTGACACATCATCTCTTTTTCTAATCTGTAGCTACAAAGAAGTGTGAAGGGCTTTGGAAGACAAGGATAAAATATTAGCGAAGGAAGATCAACTAAAGAGCTAAACCTTGAAATTCTTCTTCATTTATGAATACCCTAAGGCTGAGAGGGTTACCCCAGGATCCAAAATTTGCAAGAAGGATTGCAAAAGATCAAACTTCTTATTTGTAAAGATCTTGTCACGTTGAAGAAACAGACTTGGTGGTTAGTCTGGTCTTGGTGAGTCATGTTTGAGTCTTGGGTCTTGGAAATCTACTTTGAAATTGATTGTATAAGAAGAGAGTTCTCTAGGTTTTCCCCTTTGAGGGGTTTTTGCCCTGGAGTGAAGCCTATCTATAGTGTTCTTGTTGTGCTTATGATCTTCATTGTTTGGCATGTCTTGATGATAAATATATAATGACTGCAAAGAATAATTAATAAGGAACATCACATGAAAATGTCAAGAAAGAGGAATCAAAATAAATAAAAACCTAACCATGTCACCCTAAGGATTTCTCAATACGTAGATATAAGCATCATCTAAATGTAAAATTACAGCAACCACTTCTAATAGCTTGTAACTAATTCAAGTAATCAACAACCACTTGTAATAGCTTGTAACTAACTCAAATAATTAGTCTAGATTGTTTTCCTAATAATTTTGGTAAAAGAAAATTATTAACAAACCAAAAATTATTAATAATCAAATAACAAAATGCTACATGGAAAAACCATATGGAAGGCTAAAAGCTAACAAATTTGTAAACAAACCAAATGGAATACGTAAAATTCAGATGTTAAAATAAGGTGATTGCATTTACCTTCACCCAACAAGCAAGAAGATTATGAAACAGTTTGTTGGCATGAGGTCACACTTAACAAATAAGGTTTGTGATTGATATTAACATGTCAAATGCTTAATAAAAATACAAATACAAGAACCAGAGGGTACTATTGACGTTGCAATAAAGTTAAAGTATGACCCGGGAGAAATATTCTTAGCGTCATTAAGGGTCTTTCTTTCCAACCAATCTTGACTTGGAAAGTTTAAGTTATGCTTAACCAACTCCCTTTTACTAATGTGTAGAATCCATGATGTTGTGACCCAAAATCACTAAAATAACATGACATAATTCATAGTTACTAAATAATTTTAATGAAGATCAACAATGACCAAAAACAACCATGTGGAATTGAAGGAGCCAGGCCCATAATACATTAAAAAAGTTAAAAATATCAGCAATGTTTAAAATAGGACTACCAACCTATATCAAGGATACCTATTGAAGATTTTAGGTATTAATACTCCATATATAGACACCTAATTCCATATCACATTGTGTTTATTCTCACAAATTGTGTACTATTTAATTGTCATCAAGCATCCCAATTTAGGAAGAAATCCTAATATCACAGATGTTTTGACATGAAATTATTATCATATCTTTCTTTCCAACCTATCTTGACTTGGAAAATTCAATCATCATAAGTTATGCTTAACCAACTCCCTTTTACTACCATGTATAATCCATGATGTTGTGACCCAAAATCACTAAAACAATAAGATGACACAATCCTTAGTTACTAAATAATTTTAACGAAGATCAACAATGACCGAAAACAGCCATGTAGAATTTAAGGAGCCAAGCCCATAATACATTAAAAAAGTTAAAAAGAGCAGCAACATCTAAAATAGGACTACCAACAAATATCAAGGATACCTATTGAAGATTTTAGGTATTAATACTCCATATATAGACACCTAATTCCATTTCACATTGTGATTATTCTCACAAATTGCGTACTATTTATTGTCATCAAACATCCCAATTTAGGAAGAAATCCAAATATCACAGATGTTTTGATATGAAATTATTATCATTGAACAAAACTATGGTTTAAAGAGAGGGGATGAACTTCATTCCATGCTTGATATCATGGTATAGCAAATCTAGTTAATTACAAGTTTACTTAATATCAATATTAGATTATTATCTAAAATGGTGCCTATGTTGTCTAAATATTCTGAACACAATTTATGCAATGATAATAGAAGCTAATGAGGTGGAATTGGAGTAGGCAAAAAATGTCAAAAAAATCAGTGTAATGATTTGAGGTAGTCTTTGGTCAGCTTTCTTGATATAACACTACCTTAATTTAGGTTTCAATATATTTTATTAAACATTAGTTGATTATGATCCCTAGATTCTACAATGTCATTCTAGGTTCAAGTTGGCCTTCATTAACATTAACAATGACTCTCTAGTGATTTCGAATCATAACATCTATGACCCCTCCTGGAAATTCAACATACTCAATAAGGCCAGTTTTCTCGAGAGTTGTGCTTCAATTTGTCTATCTATCAGTAAGGTTTCCATCTCATAACAAATAAATTTCTCAACTAGATTCCAATAGTAGTTAAAATGATCTATGACTTTAAGGTGTTGCAAAAAGATATATGCATCAGTGCATATAAATTTAGGTTTGGTAACTATTTTTAAAAACACAGCTTTTCAAATTCTTTAACCGTTTTAAAGACATTGTGTCAAGATTTTACTTTTGTCATTTTAGGATTTAATAATTATTTGTATAATTTATGAGAAAGCAGTGTGATTGATTACTTCATTGCATAAATTGTCTTTTATGTATCCATCATCATAAACCTTATTTCTAAGAAATCTTTTATGTATCCATTATCATAAATCTTAGTTCTTGCACTTAGAGAGCTAATCAAATGATATGCTAGTACTTACTCTACTTTGTTTCTTCCCCGAGTACTTCCTCTACTTTGTTTCTTCCCCAAAGGTTTCATTACCTGCTTTTGTATTACAAGATTCATCTTCTTTCTCATTTTGGGTTTCTTTCCCAGGGTATTCATCCCCAAAGGTATCTCTTAATTTCATTTGTTTACTAATTTAAAGTATAATATGGTAAGTTGGTGGAACCTAATGAGTTTCTGCATAATAGTTGCTAAACATCACGGGTAAAAGTATAATATGGTAAATTGGTGGAGCCTAATGAGTTTCTGCATAATAGTTGGTAAACATAACGAGGCTCTTACCAAATGAGTTTTGATTGAATAGAAAGTTATTGATATTTTATCAGCAGTGACTGAATGGGTGCATTTGCATGTTAAACCCAACAATTGTCTTTTTTAGAGATAAAGAAACTTTATGAACCATAAGAAATTATATGTGTGAGTCAAGTCAATAATGATCAGAGTATACAAGTTGTAATATATACAATCAAACATTTATAATACACCCCCCTTCTTCCCCCGCCCACTAGTCCAAATATTGTCATTCGGAGAGTGAATCTATAATAAGGGCAAGCTTAAATTACTGTGTGCAACTCTTTGCCGCTAATAAAACCCAACAATTGTCTTTTTTAGAGATGAAGAAACTTTATGAACCATAATAAATTATATGTGTGAGTCAAATCAATAATGATCAGAGTATACAAGTTGTAATATATACAATCAAACATTTATAATACTATTACAAACCATTTCACCCCCTTCTTCCCCCGCCCACTAGTCCAAATATTGTCATTCGGAGAGTGAATCTATAACAAGGGCAAGCTTAAATTACTGTCTGCAACTCTTTGCCGCTAATAAAACCAATAAAACCAAGCGACTGTTGATCCACTATATAATCAGGTCCAAAAGGTTTTAAAAAGTCAATGCCACAACGCATCTATGAGTGAATTCAATAACATACCATAGAGACCCTGATTACAGAAAATAGATTCATATCATGATTCAATGGCATATGTAGAATTAACAAAAACCCAAAAACATACAATGAAAAACTTGTATGCCAGGTGCCAAGATCTACACGGTTCCTCGAAAAGAAACTCAACTGAAGGACGCAAAGCCGTCAATTAACACCAATAATAAATTAGTATCAACATTCTCTTTGATGAATTAGCAATATATATCAAAAATTGCTAATTAAAGGCGGCACATGCATGTGCCTCAAAGCGAGTCATTTATTGGAAAAAAAGTGCTTAAAAAATAATCAATATAGAACACTATACAGTTTAGTGCTACCAACAACAATGAAGTAGTCGGCCATTAGTCCACCTATAGCTCGAGATGAATCCATGCCGCTTTTCATTCTAGGATGGAATCAGGAATGTCTTCGGGTGAATTTTGAAATGCAAGCACATTTTGTTAAGTATTTGAATTCATGTTCTAGGCCGTATGCAAAGCATTTCACCTGAAGATCTATGTTCTAACGGATACATGGTCACGCCATGAACATAACTCTGGTGCTCCACGGCAGCCTTTCTAAGATTTGAAGACTTTTTCAACATCTCATTTGAGCGATCTTTCCAAATAGTGCAAGCTGCCAGAGGATCTCCTCTACCTTGAGCCGCCTTACTGTGTGAAGGGAAATATTGCAGTTACAGAAAGAAAACAAAAATTACCCATAGAATAAAATAGACAGCTTTGAAATATGAAATTTCTGATACATCCAGAAATCTATTTTTATACAGGATATGATCAAGCCCAAACATAACTAGAGTTAGGAAGATCTTTTACCCAAGAACCCTCTCAGAAGCAATTCGTGCAGCATAAAGGGTACCCCCGTTCGGTCTGTCTTTCACAACACGATCAGGTGCTGCCCTCATTGGAGAATGAATCCTAATAAGCTGTTATTAAAATCCACGCATCAACCTTCTAAGTATAATTTCACATCTAACCAATTTCCAAGGATTTATTCGTCAAACTCTTTTAATGCAATTGTGACAACCAACTTGATTTTGCATTACTCACCCCCAAACATTCCATCATCTGATAATATGCTCTTCCTTGAAGGGGCGTGTGGCCTTGTCTCGACTCAGAGAAATATCGAGTCCTGAAAAAAATGCAATCTAAATACACATGTACTAGCATTTAACAAAAAGATTTCTCCTAAAGACTGACTACCTTCGAGGTAATCTTTATATTGTCAAGAGAATTATATCTCCATTCTAGATATCAGAAATATGAATAAGAAGCTCCATCTATTATGTAGACTTTACCATTCTGTGTAACCAGGATCCACTGTGAATCCATAAACATCGACAGAATCACATACAGAGAGAGAAAATTCAAGTGCTTTGACTCCTGTGCCTTTAGCTGAAGATCCAAAAGATGTTCCTAACATAAGATATACAGGATTTGGAATTGGAACTTCCTGCATGCAAAAAGTGCCCATATTAGTAAAGAGGACAAGAAACATCAGTGAAATTCCAGGCATGTGAACCCAGAGGACAAAAGCAAAAAGACAAATCTGAAGTCAGTCGGTATAATGAAAGCAATACTCTTCAAAGGAATATGTCAAGTTAAGATCAATTACCTACCCGAATCATTTTACTCATAATGTCATGAATAGTAGTTTTAATAATAAGAACTTCTTTTCCAGTTTCTGCAAAAACGATAAACCCGCTATTTTAGAATAATGGATTTATCTTCATTTGTATGATAGGTTAATATGATGTATGAATGACATCAACTTGATATGAAAGATAGGACTATAAAACATTACCATCGAATTGTGCAACCTTATCAAGGGCCTTCGCTGATCCCCTGTTGAGAAGCCGAAATGTAACTTTCTTGCCCACATATTGCGTATAATTCTAAATTTGAACAAGATACAGAATGTGAAGAAGAAAACATAAAATGAATATAAAAGTTCACCAGATAGAGAATACTAGAGGATTTCATAACATTTTAACCATGGTTTTCAAGCTCCTGTGGTTAGCGTTTGTTGAAGAGCTTTCCGGATTATCCAGTGTTATAGAACATTGGTCGACATTTCGAATCCCAACGGGGATCCATCTTCAGGACAAGATGCGGAATGAAGGATGAAAGAAGGAAAAAGGTCACTATTAATCCCTGACCTTTTTCCTTCTTTCATCCTTCATTTTGCATCTTGTCCTGAAGATGGATCCCCGTTGGGATTCGAAACGTCAACCAATGTTCTATAACACTGGATAATCTGGAAGGCTCTTCAACAACATTTTAACCCTTCATTCTAATCTTTTATTTTCTAGTCTGAATGTAAAATCTCAGGAAGGAAAATTGAAAGGATAAGCACAAACATATGATTTCAAGCACACTGACCTTTATGGGAGCTCCATTCCCTCGTATGACAGCATCATAGCTGTCAATCTCCTTTCCAAACTTTGTTTTCAAAAGATCACCTGAATTCCCGACAACTGCACAACGTCCATACTGCCTTGGGAGAAAAGGTGGTGTATCTGGGAGGACCAATGCAAGCTTCTCCATGCAGAGTGTTTTGTTTTGACATTTATTACTGCAGTGCAGTTGAAATATGAAACATTATTAAGATGAAATATAGACACAAACTGTGAGTTTTACACAAGAATGTGGACAGAGAATACAAACCAGAATAGATTAAAAGTGAGAATGAGATCCTTGGTTCACCTAGAATATGATGTGGACATCAATATATATAAAGGGAGACAATGTCCCGTGCTAAGATCCTCTACAATACTTGATTAGCAAAGATCACCACTTCATTAGTTAAGCTCTTACCTAATCTAACACAGCTCTATTTATGACATAAGTCAATTACTAACCTTTTTTTTCTCTGGGAAGTCGATTACTAACCTAAAAGTACATTATAAATTTTCTATATGACCATTATTATATGCTAACTTAACACCATCTCTTAATGGTCATATGGCAAACAAGCATCTGTCCCAGAATACAAATCGTTTTGTACCAATGTCAAAGATGTCGACACTGCAACTCTTAAATGTACTCCAAAAAAATAAGTGTTTGTTGTCACCAAATAAGCAAAAATGTCAACTGCATGACATGTAACCGGAAAGGCTCATACAACATCAAACATCTCACCAACCAACTTGATCAAGTACTAACTCTTCAGCCAGATGAGACACAATGTTGGCAGAATATTTCAGCCAAATACCACAGGTGTAGATGCTGATTTCAACTTCAAAAAGTTGTCATTTTCCACACCTATGTACCAAAGTGTGGGACCTAGGGTAATTTTTTGCCCTTAGGGTTTCCTATACAGGTTAGAACTTCAAACAGAAAAGCAGTAGTTATTCAAGCACTTATATGATAGCAGGTAATCCTTTACAACATAAACAAATTATTTAACAGCTACACTAGAAATGTAGGAATAATAGCAATATGATATTTTCAATTTCACCACAAACAGGACTGGTTGTCCAATTAATCAGAGCTATTTACAGCCAATACAATACTGTAGCAACTTAGCAAGTGTAGCTAAACCAATCACTAATTTGACAGAATTCAACTAGAAAATTATTTACCCTATTATTCTACAGAAACTGACAAGTTTGCTGACTGAGAAGACCATAAGCTCAGCTGTCTGCAACTCATGATTTCCTGTAACAGTGTGTAACCCTAGGAGTGCTGAATGTCAACTCTAAATAGACACAGCTTCTTACTGTTATCTTCGCTATCTCAGAATTGTGTCTCACTGTGGAGGACCAAACCTCCTGAATAGAACAGATCTCAGAACCCACGAAACTGACTTAGAACGGCCACTGAACCTGCCTCAGAATGCCAGAACTGTAGATGCGGCCCCGCAGTCCAGATTACTTGAACACTGTCGTCTGCCGAGAAAACCACCGAAACTGTCCTCAGAGATGTCCGAATTTTGCCTCAGGAAACCACCAAATGTCTGCCTCACATATGTCAAAATTTCTTCCTCAGAAATGCCACAAATTCTGCTGTTTTCCAGATAGATGAATCCAACGATTTCCAGACCAGAACAGAAAATAAAGGAGAATTTTACTAACTAGGGTGGAATCTTTCACCACCAAAATTAGTAGAGAAAAATGGGGTCTTAAAACCCTCAAAGCCACAGCTCAAGAAAACAGATGTATTTGATCCAATTCGATGATGCGAATTTGATTCCAACTCTTCTCTATTTGTAGATTTCTCCATGGGCTTCCAAATGTGAAGGGTTGTGAATGCAACCCCCGATTTTCGGTTTTCTTTACCCCAGCCATCCCAATATTTATACAATGTTGCCCCAACATTGGAAAATTTGGTTTTTACCCCTTTTATCAAGACTATAGCCTACGGGATTGGATAGGCTATTTTTTCCTCCCGTAGCCAATCAATTGGAAGAGAACATTAAAGTCCCCCCTTCCCGAAATTGCTTTCCCTCAAGCAATTGCAAATTCAGATGCTGTAAAACTCGTTCTCCTTCCCATGTGGCGTCTTCTCCAGTAGATTTTTCCATCTAATAAGATATTCTGAAATTACTTTGTCCCTCAGTTTCTTTTCTCGTACTGCCATGATTGCTTCTGGGATTAGCTCCAATTGTCCTTCATCCAAAGGGGGTAGTTCGATAGAAGTAATTACCTACTGCCCGACAGCCTTCTTGAGACATGATACATGGAAGACATTATGAATCCTACTTTCTCTTGGTAGTTCTAGCTCATACGCCACTTCACCAACCCTTCTAAGAACTTTGTAAGGTCCATAGAATCTCGGCTTCAGCGTTTCTGCACCGCATTTCTTGAGTGTAGATTGTGTATATCGCTGCAATCTAAAGAGAACGAGGTCTTTTGCCTCAGAGTTGTGTTATGTTTGGTGTTGGTTTGCGTACATCTTTTCTTGGTTTTGGGCGGACTACATGTTTTCTTTGAGTATCCTGAGAATATCCTGACTTTCTTGTATCCAGTCTTTAGCTAATGGGGCCTTGTTATCTCCAAGTGGCAAGGGCCACGTCGATAAAAAACAGTGCATCATAACCGTATAATGCTCTAAAAGGTGCCATCCCAATAAACAAATGATAAGTGGTGTTGTAACAATGCTCCCCGAGGTACAACCATTTGATCCATACTTTTTGTTGAACATTCAAGTAGTTACGTATCCCTTAATCCACTTATTCATGATCTTTGTCTGGCCATCAGTTTGCGAGTGATAGCTAAGTACTACGGGTTAATTCTATTCTCACTAGCCTAAAAAGTTCCTGCCAAAATGCACCCATAAATTGCTATCCTGATCACTGAATATATTTTTAGGTAGTCCATGGAGCCTAAAGACTTCTTTGAAGAATAGTTTGGATACCTGTTTGGCTAAATAATCAGATGGAATTGCAAAGAAATGTGCAAATTTTGTCAACCTATCAACCACTGTGTAGATGCAATCATTGCCTTGTGCTTTGGGTAGCCCTATAATGAAGACCATTGAGATGCTTTCCCATTTTTGTTCCGAAATTGGTGAGGGTTGGAGTTAGCCTACGGGACGTGTGTGCTCGGCCTTATTTTGTTGGCATACTATGCATTCCTTGATGTATTTCAAAACGTCATCTTTGAGACCTGTTGACCACTGAAGTGTACCTAAAAAAAATTTGAAGACTCCATGCTCGAAGATATGTCAAAGGCTTCATGTGTTGAGAATTAGGTAGGTCTTAGTTTAATTCAATTCTCTACTTGATAATCACTTGTGAACTTATTTCTCTTACTTAGATCTTCTCTTTATTAGCTTATTATGTCTTTCATCAAGTCAATTATCAAAACACAAGAGACACAAGATTCAGGCTCTTCAAGCCAGAGCCAAAACCTCTCCCTCTTGGAGAGGAAAACCCGCAAGTAATTCTTCTTATAGATCTTCAATTGACAAGTACCATTACCATGACCTAGACCCTTGACTCTAGTATGCCTCCAAAACCTTTTCACTGCTCTTCTTTGCTCCTTAGATTTTCTTTGCACTGTTCTGCACCATTACTAGGGAGACTTGGTCCGTAGCCTTCCTTTTAACTTCAGCCTCCTGGAGATACCTTCTTTCTGCACCCAAGTCCGAGATTCCTTGATGTACTATTCCTCCTTTGCACTATCATCACTTCTGTTCCATTTATGAGTTATATTTGGCTCACAAAGATACATATGATTCTTCTATAACCTAAGATCATACTGTAATAACTCTTCTCTGTGTATTACTTTGACCCTTATCTGAGGTATGTGAGACCTTCAGATTGAACCTTATAGCCACTGAGACTTCCCTTCGTCCACGCATATAATCCTTTATACTTCGCACTGTATCTTGCACTGTATCATAGTCCTGAAACCATCCTCGGTCTTCCTGAAGTGATTGCAGGATATACGAAACAAAGATTAGCCTTATCCATACATACCCAAAACAAATCTCCTTTCTCGCATTTTATTACAGAACTGATCTTTCCTGAGTTACAGCCCTTAAATTCGCTATAATACTCTTTCTACGCAAACTATATCTCGCACTTTTTCACCTCAAACTGATTCGAAAATCTCAAAGACATCCATACTATTCTTCTGTGAAATATGTGAAGTTTATAGGGCTATTTATAGTTGTTCGTCCCTGTAATTAGCCGACCTATCAGTGAACTGTTGTGACATATTTTTGAGCCAACCTTTCCAACATCTTCAAGCCGACTTTACAAGTAGTATCTCCAACATCTTTGAGTTGCCTTCAAGGAGTACTTTTGACTAGGTCTTGGAGCATACAATTGTCTTTACAAGTGTAACAACACTTCATATACATGAATCTAAATAACAAGATGACAAATCCCTAAAAGACATCAAGAAGAAGACTTTGACCTATAATAAAAATTCCTTGCTCATGAAACCCATGAGGCAAGCATTACAAAAATACATTTAATTATCTTTGTCCTTTTCATTAATTCATAATTACTAGTCATTATGAAGACCGAACCTAGTTACACTTTCCAACATCATGTACCATCAAAGTTCATCTATTATCAGAGTTTTTAAACTCTATTTCTTCTTCTCATCTTCTTCTCATATTGTACTCAGATTCCACAAGAATTGCGAGGATGATATGAAGTGATGCTCGTGTTATGAGTTGAGTCATATAACAGGCCTAGGTAACTTAGGACATTGTCATCAAGTGAGTTTACTCTGGGAGATTTTTTTTACTTGATTAATTATTACGTGCTTTCAAGGACTTAATAATTAATTGATATTTTTCCTCCAAGCATAAGCCCAAAGCCAGAGTGTGGCTTGATGGCGAGGTCTTGGGTGAGTCCTAATGTCTAAAATCATTATATATTGTTGTACTAGATCACTCGTACAATTTCCTCGAATTTGATAATGTCTAGAAGTTAGTTTTATAATTTTTTTAATTTCCCGCAAAATAAGATTTTTAATAAAATCTGAATGTAAAATGTAATAAGTGATGTCTAGAGAAGTTGTATGGGATGTGTGTGCTCAAAATTACACCTCTCACCCTCCACCTTCTACTATGACACACTTTGAGGGGTAAAAAATAAGTTCTAGACCCTCAAAACCCACTTTTCCTGAGTTTAGTGGAAAATGTGGGAATAAATTAGCCCATAAATTAAATAAATAGAGAGAAATAAATAACTCCATGTGAGAAAATGACATGGAAATGACTTGGAAATTATCTCAAGTCAAGAAGTGTAATGACAAGTGGGAAATGATTTAGCACCTAACATCATCAAAGCATTTATCACATGAGGAAATCGATTTTTTTTGCTACAAAAGGGAGTTGGATTTGTTGATTGGGAAAATCGAATTGCTTGGAAGTAAATGCACATGAGGAAATATTTTGATGGACTTTTTATTTATATTTTATGGAGGCTTGTCCCAAAATTCCCTTCACTATCTCTACACTTGGCATCTCCATGGATCAATGAGTTCCCCAAGGAAGGCCCACGCATTTCCTCAAGGAGCTCCAACGCTTGGCACATTGGAAACATCAATTCAAGTTGGCACTTCTTGGCTTGATGGTTGGGAGTTAACTCCCTCTTGTTACACATTTGACATTTCATGGCTCTCCACTTGGATATTCGATTTGCTTGATGAAGAATTCGATGGCCACCTCAAGGAATTCGATTTGGTTGAAGCTCTGCACATGTTGTCTAATCTCTCCACTTGGAATTTGACTTCTCTTCTTGGGATCTTCTCCAACACCACTTGTCACTTGGATATCTCATTCCAATTCGCTCCCAAACTTCTATTTAAGTGAGCATTAGGTTTGTTACCCACCACTTCGTGGGTGATATTCTTAAGAGAAAAAATTTCTCCATGATGGACTTCAGTCGACAACCAGCAGGCCCCTTGCAGCCCTCAACTAGCTCGTTGTGTATTTTCTCCGCCACCTGAGCCAGCCATGTGGTCCCTCACCCATCTGTATTGATAGTATGTTTGAAGGTAGGCCTCCCGAATCTAAAGGTATGTCTTGTCATTTGGTAATTGAGTATTGGGTCTACTTATCATGGACACTTTTAGGCATGGATTGATGGGGGGATTTGGCGGAAAGAGTGGGTTTAGTTTGTGCTCCTGTCCCCTTGATCTCTTTTGGATGCTACCCTTGGATCTTAGTCCCGTGGGATCTCCTTTATTGACCATTTGGTTCTAGGGTGGTACTACTCGGGAAACCCTAACTTTGGTTGTGTGGTCCCACTCCTTATTCCGCATATATTACTCCTTTTCCACTCATTATATCCCCATTCATCATTTCTCAAACCTAGGTCCACATTGCCTCTCTAGGTCGACATAGGGTCGGCCTCCCTATCCCCTTGCCCCCACCTTGGGTCAGGCCTAGAACGATGCCCTGGAGGTTGAAGCAGCTAAAAGAAAAAGTAAAAGCATAAATAGCCACATTCAACATGAAATTGTACCACAAAATGCAAAAGATGGTCGGGACAAAAATAATCAGCTCGTGGGCAAAAGCCAATACATGAGTTCTACCCCATACCCATGGTCATCACCCTGGTTCCATAGGCCCTAGATGAGCCTCCTTTATCATTCAGGAACCCATGATCAGGGAAAACTTTAAGGATGGAAAATTATTTTGAAGTTTAAAAAATTGGCGAATATCACTAGTCCCTAATGTGAAAAATATAAAAGGTTTATTGATGTATTTGTAAAATTATTCAAATTTATAATATTATATATATTATCTATATAATGTTGGCGATTTTTAAGGTAAAATAATTTTATATTGTAAAATTTGGGCGAATCACTTTTATAAAAAAATGGAAATTGGCGAATCTTTTTTTTGGAAAAACCATGGAAAATTAGCCCACTTGCGAATATTAGCCCCTAAAATTTTCCATGCCCATGATTGTCCCAACCGCTAGAGGGCAATGAACCGGCCTACCTAAAAGGGGCTAATCACAGATATATCTTACACATCATGCTCTTGTCCTTTGAGCCCTGAGCAGTTAATTAAAGAAAATTCATAAAAGGCAAAAGACATTTAAAGAAAGGTGGAAAAATCAAGGTTGGGGCACCTCATGTACCACTATTGCTCCCTCCTACACATTATGCACCTAGGTGTGGGTTTCTCTTTCTCTAGCTGCCCTTGTGCCCCGATATGTGGCCCGGGATTGCCCCTCTCGTTCCCTATTCCATTTCACTTATTTTTTACATGCCACCACCATTTGAGGGATGTACCTTGGGCATACTATTCCCTCTAAGGGTAGAAACCACCTAATAAGGTACCTGGCTAACCCCCTTTGGAGCTTGGAGACATTAGCACGTGCCAAATCCCACAACAGAAGGGCATGCCATTATGAAGTGCCCGCTTGTTGTCCATGGTTTGTAAGCTCTCTTACACAATTACTCTAAAGACTTGTTGTACTGAAAGGCTAGGGAACGCATTGGATCTTATGCAGGATTGCAGATGGTGTCCATTTAGGTTTGGTCTCCCTATATGGGGTCCTACCTCCCAGTGGGCTACATTAGCACATATAGGGTGTGTGCAGAGAGCCATGGGCCTCCACAGCAACAGACAACACCCCATGGATCCCCACCGATGTCCAAAGATTACTAGAGATCCACCTTTGGGACAAGGATGATGCACTTGGTACACTATGCCCAGCTGGCCCCGCAGGAGCACCACACACTTGGCAGATGTCCCAGGACTTGTATGGTGACATGGCAGCGTTCATTCCATCATCTGAGCCCTTACAGATGATCTACAGGCATCTTCGACTCATATGGAGACCCATAGGGTCATTGTTGTGCCCCCACACCCACTGGGAGAACCACAGGTCTGCTACTTGGAGAACAAGGGGCCACCCCCTTGTCCATCACCTTTTGAGGATTTTTTTCATCATTATGGCACATATGGACCTCATCAGGCCTCTTGGAGGGCCCCACAACATCCATGGATTATTATTTGACCTACTGAGAGGCTTATTATTTCATTTATGAGCTAGTTTGGTGGGCTTGTCATCAAAAGTTAGGTTATTTGCACACTATTTTATGTTTAGGGGCTAATGTAGGCCCATTAGCTAAATCAAACTCCTAATTGGTGTACAAATAGGAGTTAGTTGTATTAATTTGTATCATCAATTGACATGGGATCTCTCTATCTTTAGAGAACTTTGCATTTTTCCTTGGAGGACTATTTTTGGAAGATGGATGAATTTTGATGTATGGATTTGGGCTATTTCTATCTTGGAGCTTCTTATTTGCAAATGTGATGCTGGTTGGATATACTCTCTAACATTGTAAATGCCAATTTAATGTTATTTTTCTTGTTGCTACATATAATTGAACTTCGCTATAATTAGGGCAAATTGCTACATATATGAAATGTGGAATTAAGTGTTTATTTAGCTTATTCTATGTATTATCCATTGTTAGATGAATGAAATGTCCTAGAGATTATGTTATCTTGATAATCTCACACCATTTGTATGAAGTATAAATGCTTGAAAGTCACTTTTCTTCTCTTTCCTCTAACATTGGACGAAGTTGACTTTTGGAGCCTTCTTGAACAAGAAATTGAATCCTTCTTCACTATTATCCTTGACTCCATATCCCCAAGTGAATCAGGCACTGGTCCCTCAAAAAAGGGTGATCATTTTCCCTTATTTTTCACTTTTTCCCCTCTTTTCCTAGGTCTAGCCCCATTAGGTCACCTAGGGCATCAATTTCTTGGGAAACGAGCCACAGGAAAACTTCGATATCCTATATAAAACTGCATTAGTGGGTCCCCTAAATCTCCTCCGAATTTGGAGCAATTATGACTGTGGAATCTTCGAATACCCCGAGCCCTATCTCTAGGACCAAGTTTTTCCTAGGTGTTCCAAAGGCTAGAACCTAGTAGGATCAATTTGCAATTTTTAAAGAGAATTCTTGTTTGATCCTTTCCCCTCACCTTGGTCAGGTTAAGAGCATGATTGGTGGCCAAAATCCATCCCATAACCTAGGTTGGGTCCACTTGGCCTCGTGTGGTCCCATTCTTCACCAAAGCCTATCTATCAAGGACTACTCAAGAATCCAAGTTCCCAAAGGGAATTTAGGCATTGAGAATTTCCTTTATAGGTCTTATCCTTCTACCTCAACCCTCCAATCCTCATTCCCTCTCCGTAGAAGATCAAGTCCCTTACTTAAAAGGCAAGTAAGTTCCACTCTTCATTCTATCATAGGGAAAGGGTTTCTAAGGTCACTTCACACCTATTCATTGATTTACACTTTATAAGTGACTTCCCAACTATCGGGTCTCCTCCCATCGGTGAAAATCCGTAAATAGCAAGGAGTCTTAACTGTGGTGACAGTGGACTAAGCCCCCATCGTTGCCCTTGACCTAGCAATTGTCGTCATAGGAACCCCTTTTAGGTCCCCTACAGGTTTCATGGGTAACATTTATGGCGTCGTTGTCAGGGACGAGACGTGTGTCTTGTTCTGCATACGACAATATTGATATATCATTCTTGGCGACTCCATTGGAAGAACGAATCCCTAGTTCTTCATTGATCTCTAAGGCCAATGCTTGTAGGGTAAAGCAAGCATTTTTCAAGGCAATTTCATTCACCTTGGCGACTCCCATGTCATTAAGGACCCAACAACATGTTGACCACATATATTCCCGCCATAGATATGACAAGGATCCCGAGATATCCCTCATCGAAATCCATGAAGAATATGCCAACGTTCGATGGGGATCCACATTCTGCAGCCAATCACGTGGTAAGATTCAGGAGGTGTCTTTCGAAGAAAAATATAACCCAACCATTTGACCAAATGGAATTGTTTGTCCTATCCATTGCCCCCAATATCGATTGGCTTGAGTCATGTAAATCTAAAAGCATTCCTTCTCTTCCGATGTTGACTACACACTTCTTGTTGAATGGAGGGTCAGGTTTCCAATCTCATGAAGACATATGCCAAATGTTGGATGTGGCCCTTCGAGAGGAGGAAGTTAATGAAAATAGTTTTGTGCTTGAGGAAGAATGTCTTGATCCTTCTCCAAATCATCATGATCAAGAGATTGATGCGTACCTTGAGGATAGTGCCGAAAAAGAGACTCATGAATTGGAAAGCATGTCCTCTAAGGGTAAAAATAACGAAGATTTGGATCCCAAGAGCCCTCCGGTGTTGCAAGAATGGATGATGGAATATGAGAATTCTTGCAAGAAGTTACTGACTACATATAACTCCAAAGATATTTTCTCATACTATTGTGAGCAATCGGAAAGACTCTGTAACATGAAGTATGAATACAAAAGAAGTCCTACAGATGACCACCTTCTTGAAGCATTCCATCAAAATCATTTAGTAAATACCTTGGATATTATTCTTCGAGAACAGATGAAGGAGGAAAAGTCTTTCGTGTCTAAAGCAAAGAATGAATGGCATCCTAACGAACACCAAATATGTAGTGAAGAATGGGATGATTCTAAGGAACATCATGATAGTCAAATAAATGTAGAATCTATGAATGACGTTTGGGTTGTTGATTGGGGAATTGGGTATGACTATAAAAATGAAGACCCCATAGTCTCTCAAATCCATAAGAATGAACTTAGGAAAGAAGAATATACTCCGCCCCTTCAGAACAACAGTGTTGGCCCTTATGAACCCCTCCCTAGTGATTGGAAGGGTCTCTTCTTTATGTTCCAAGATGATTTAATCAAAGAAGAGCCTTCCGAAATTGTGCGTAATTCTGATGACTCTAATATGAAGGAAACTGAGGAAGAAGCTTCATTGAGCCATAACACTTATACGGGGTTTTTATTCATGTTTGAGCATTCCTCACCTTCTTATGTCCCTACCCCAGAGATGGATGTTTGTGACAAGGTTTGTTCCCCTAGTGTTGATGAAGAGTTAGTTTCCCTTACAAAAAAACAAGAATCATGGTTTTTCCCCAAATACAATGATGAGTCCACTTCTTGTTTTCCCAATGACCAAAATAGTATCATCCTAAATATGTCTGAGTCATTTACCCCTCCTTACCCTAAGGATGATAGGCTTCATCAAAAATTCATATACTTGGTCGATGACATTTCCATCTCCTAAATTGAGGATCAAATTAAATCCTCTCGACTGGTGTTTATTCCTTTTTGATTTCCTTTCTCTGGCACATGGATCTCTTGTTTTCCCATCGCCCGCACTCGCAACCCCTCCTATCACCATTCCGATTTGTATTGTCAGGCTCATTGCAAAAATAATCATGGAAGCATGCGTTATTGTATTAATCAATTGACATGTTGGTTGCATTGGGTCTATGATTATACCTAGTACTTGACTCTGTACTATATGCATATTAGAGTAGGATGCATTGCATGTTGATTTTCTGCATTAGAATTAATCTCATATGGTATTTCTAATGATAGATTAGCTGCAGTTAGCATAGAATTGCATATTTTTATTACTTGTTGATTTTATGGGTTGGTATTAAGCATAGGTGATCATAAGACACCGTGAAAAACATGTTACCCCGTGGTTTTGGTGGTTGACATGTGCAGATAACAAGTCTACGGTGACCAAGAGATTGTTAGGGTCCTCGTGACCTCTCGTTCGAGTAGCCTTGCCCACCTCTTCGAAAGATCACGTCCTAGTTGGAGTCAGATGTTACCCACCACTTCATGGGTGATATCCCTAGCAGAAATGTTTTCTCCATGATGGACCTCAGCAGGCAGCCAAGAACCCCTTCCAGCCCTCAACTAGCTCGATGTGTCATTTCTCCGCCACCTGAGACAGCCATGTGGTCCCTCAGCCATCTGTATTGATTGTATGTTTTAAGGTGGGCCTCCCGAATCTAAAGCTATGTCTTGTCATTTGGTAATTGAGTATTGCGTTTACTACCTATGGGCATGGCTTGATGGGGAGATTTGGTGGAAAGAGTGGGCATAGTTTGTGCTCCTATCCCCTTGATCTCTTTTGGATGTTACCCTTGGATCTTAGTCTCGTGGGATCTCCTTTATTGACCATTTGGTTCTAGGATGGTACTACTTGGGAAACCCCCGCTCCTTATTCTGCATATACTACTCCCTTTCCACTCCCTATATCCCCATTCATCATTTCTCCCACTTGGGTCCACATTGCCTCTCTAGGTCCACGTAGGGTCGGCCTCCCTATCCCCTTGCCCCCACCTTGGGTCAGGCCTACAACAATGCCCTGGAGGTTGAAGCAACTAAAAGAACAAGTAAAAGCATAAATAGCCACATTCAACAGGAAATTGTACCACAAAATGCAAAAGATGGTCAGGACAAATATAATTAGCACGTGGGAAAAAGCCCATACGTGATCTATGCCCCATACCCATGGTCATCACCCTGGTTTCATAGGCCCTAGATGATCCTCCTTTATCATTCAGGAACCCATGATTTTCCAAACCCATGCAAGGCAAATAACCACCCTACCTAGAAGGGGGTAATCACTATTATATCCTACACATCATGTTCCTGTCCTTTGAGCCCCGAGCAGTGAATTAAAGAAAATTCATAAAAGGCAAAAGACATATAAAGAAGGGTGGAAAAACCAAGGCTGGGGCAACTCATGTACCACGATTGCTCCCTCCTACACATTATACACCCAAGTGTGGCGTTCTCTTTCTCTAGCTGCCCTTGTGCCCCAATATGTGGCCCAGGATTTCCCTTCTCATTCCCTATTCCATTTCACTTCTTTGTCAAATGCCACCACCATTTGAGGGATGTACCTTGGATATACTATCCCCTCTAAGGGTAGAAACCACCTAGAAAAGTACCTGGCTGGCTAACCCCCTTTGGAGCTTGGAGACATTAGCACATGCCAAAGCCCATTATGGAAGGGCATGCCATTATGAAGTGCTCGCTTGTTGTCCATGGTTAGTAAGCTCTTTTACATGACTACTCTAAAGACTTGTTGTACTAGAAGGCTAGGGGACACATTGGATCTTACGCAACATTCTAGATGGTGTCCATTTAGGTTTGGTCTCCCTATACAGAGTCCTAACCTCCCAAAGAGCTACATTGGCACATATAAGGTGTGTGTAGAGAGCCATGGGCCTCCACAGCAGCAGAAAGCACTCCATGGATCCCCACCAATGTCCAGAGATTACTAGAGATCCACCTTTGAGACAAGGATGATGCACTTGGTACACTATGACTAGTTGGCCCCACAAGAGCACCACACACTTGGAAGGTGTCCCAGGACTTGTACGGTGACATGCCAGCGTTCATTCCATCATCTGAGCCCTTATAGATGATCTACAAACATCTTCAACTCATATGGAGACCCATGGGGTCATTGGTGTGCCCCCACACCCACTGGGAGCACCACAAGTCTGCTACTTGGAGAACAAGGGGCTACCCCCTTGTCCATCACCTTTTGAGGATTTTATTCATCATTATAGCACATATGGAACTCACGAGGCCTCTTGGAGGGCCCCACGACATGCATGGATTATTATTTGACCTACTGAGAGGCTTATTATTTCATTTATGAGCTAGTTTGGTGGGCTTGTCACCAAAAGTTAGGTTATTTGCACACTATTTTATGTTTAGGGGCTAATGTAGGCGCATTAGCTAAATCGAACTCCTAATTGGTGTATAAATAGGAGTTAGTTATATTCATTTGTATCATCACTTGAATTGGGATCTCTTTATCTTTAGAGAACTTCGCATTTTTCCTTGGAGGACTATTTTTGGATGATGGATGAATTTTGATGTATGGATTTGGCTATTTCTATCTTGGAGCTTCTTATTTGCAAATGTGATGCTAGTTGGATATACTCGCTAACATTGTAAGTGCAAATTTAAAGCTATTTTTCTTGTTGTTGCATACAATTGAGCTTCGCTATAATTAGGGCTAATTGTTGCATATATGAAATGTGGAATTATGTGTCTATTTAGCTTATTCTATGTATAGGCCATTGTTAGATGAATGAAATGTCCTAGAGATCATATTATCTTGATAAGCTCACACCATTTGTATGAAGTATAAATGCTTGAAAGTCACTTTTCTTCTTTTTCCTCTAACATTGGACGAAGTTGACTTTTGGAGACTCTTTGAACAAGAAACTGAATCCTTCTTCATTATTATCCTTTACTCCATATCCCTAAGTGAATCAGGCACTAGTCCCTCAAAAAAAGGTGATCATTTTCCACTTTTTTTCACTTTTTCCCTCTTTTCCTAGGTCTAGCCCCATTAGGTCACCTAGGGCATCAATTTCTCAGGAAACGAGCCACAGGAAAACTTTGATCTCCTAGATACAACTGCATTGGTAGGTCCCCTAATCTGCTCCGAATTTGGAGCAATTGCGATGGTGGAATCTCCAGATACCCCGCACCCTAGCTCTAGGACCAAGTTTTGCCTACGTGTTCCCAAGGCTAGAACCTAGTAGTTAAAATTTGACATTTTGAAAGAAAATTCTTATTTGATCCTTTCCCCTCACCTTGGCCAGGTTAAGAGCATCATTGGTTGCCAAAATCCATCCCCTAACCTAGATTGGGTCCACTTGGCCCTGTGTGGTCCCATTCTTCACCAAAGCCTATCTATCAAGGACTACTTGAGAATCCAACTTCCCAAAGAGATTTTAGGGATTGAGAACTTCCTTTATAGGTCTTATCCTTCTACCTCAATCCTCCAATCCTCATTCCCTCTCCCTAGAAGATCAAATCCCTTGCTTAAAAGGCAAGCAAATTCTACTCTTCATTATATCATAGGGAAAGGGTTTCTAAGGTCACTCACACCTATCCATTGATGTATACTTTATAAGTGACTTCCCAACTATCGAGTCTCCTCCCATCGGTGAAATTTCATAGAGAGCAGGGAGTCTTAGCTATGGTGACAATGGGCTAAGCCTCCATCATTTCCCTTGACCTAGCAGTTGTCCTCAAAGGAACCCCTTTTAGGTCCCCCGCTAGTTTGAGTGGTAACATTTATGGCATCGTTGTCGGGGACGAGACGTGTGTCTTGTTCTCCATACGACAATATTGATATATCATTCTTAGCGACTCCATTGGAAGAACAAAGCCCTAGTTCTTCATTGATCTCTAAGGTCAATGCTTGTAGGGTGAAGCAAGCATTTGTCAAGGCAATTTCATTCAACTTGGCGATTCCCATGTCATTAAGGACCCAGCAACATGTTGACCACATATATTCCCGCCATAGATATGATAGGGATCCCGAGATATCCCTCGTCGAAATCCATGAAGAATATGCCAACGTTCGATGGCGATCCACATTCTACAGCCAATCACATGGTAAGGTTCATGAGGTATCTTTCGAAGCAAAATATAACCCAACCTTGTGACCAAATGGAATTGCTTGTCCTATCCATTGCCCCCAATACCGATTGGCTTGAGCCATGTAAACCTAAAAGCATTCTTTCTCTTCCAATATTGACTACGCACTTCCAAGATGATTCAATCAAAGAAGAGCCTTCTGAAATTGTGGGTAATTCTAATGACTCTAATGCTGATGGAAACTGAGGAAGAAGCTTCATTGAGCCATGCCACCGATACGAGGTTTTTCTTCATGTTTGAGCATTCCTCCCCTTGTTATGTCCCTACCCCGGACATGGATGTTTGTGACAAGGTTTGTTCCCCTAGTGTTGATGAAGAGCTAGTTTCCCTTACAAAAAAACAAGAATCATGGTTTTTCCACAAATACAATGATGAGTCTACTTCTTGTTTTCCCAATGAACAAAATAGTATCATCCTAAATATGTTTGGTCATTTACTCCTTACCCTAAGGATGATAGGCCCGAGATAGTTCTTCATCAAAAATTTGTATACTTGGTCGATGACATTTCCATCTCCTAGTTCGAGGATCAAATTAAATCCTCTCGACTGGTGTCTATTCTTCCTCTAGTTTTCCTTTCTGTTGCACATGGGTCTCTTGTTTTACCACCGCCCGCCCTCATGACCAATCGTATCATCATTCCCACTTCTGTTGCCAGGTTCATTGCAAAAATAATCATGGAAGCATGTGTTATTGTATTGATTAATTGACATGTTGGTTGCATTGGGTCTATGATTATACTTAGTACTTGACTCTATACTATATGCATGTTAGAGTAGGATGCATTGCATGTTGATTTTCTGCATTAGAACTAATCTCATATGATATTTATCATGATAGATTAGTTGCATTTAGCATAAAATTGCATATTTTTATTACTTGTTGATTTTATGGGTTGACATTAAGCATGGGTGATCATAAGACACCGTGAAAACATGTTGCCCCATGGTTTGGTCGTTGAAATGTCAAGATAACAAGTCTACGGTGACCAAGAGATTGTTGGAGTTCTCATGACCTCCCGTTCAAGTAGCCTTGCCCACCTCTTTGAGAGATCATGTCCGAGTTGGAGCCAGATGTTACCCACCACTTCGTGAGTGATATCCCTAGGATAAATTTTTTCTCCATGATGGACCTGAGAAGGCAACCAACAGCCCTTTGCAACCCTTAACTAGCTCATTGTGCCATTTCTCCGCCACCTGAGCCAGCCATGTGGTCCCTCACGCATCTGTATTGATCGTATGTTTGAAGGTGGGCCTCCCGAATCTAAAGGTATGTCTTGTCATTTGGTAATTGAGTATTAGATTTACGTATTAGATTTACTTATCATGGACACTTCTGGGCATGGATTGATGGGGGGATTTGGCGGAAAGAGTGGGCTTAGTTTGTGCTCCTGTCCCCTTTATCTCTTTTGGATGTTACCCTTGGATCCTAGTCCCGTGGGATCTCCTGTATTGACCATTTGGTTCTAGGGTGGTACTACTTGGGAAACCCAGAATTTGGTTGTGTGGTCCCGCTCTTTATTCCGCATATATTACTCTCTTTCCAATCATTATATCCCCATTCATCATTTCTCCCACCTGGATCTACATTGCCTCTATCTTGCCCCCACCTCGGGTTAGGCCTGGAACAATGCCCTGGAGGTTGAAGCAGCTAAAAGAAAAAGTAAAAGCATAAATGGGCACATTCAACAAGAAATTGTACCACAAAATTCAACAGATGGTCGGGACAAAAATAATTAGCACGTGGACAAAAGCCAGTACGTGAGCTCTACCCCATAACCATGGTCATCACCCTGGTTCCATAGGGCCCTAGATGAGCCTCCTTTATCATTCAGGAACCCATGATTGTCCCAACCCATGGGAGGCAATGAACCGCCCTACCTAAAAGGGGGTAATCATTGATATATCTTAAACATCATGCTTTTGTCCTTTGAGCCCTGAGCAGTCAATTAAAGAAAAATCATAAAAGGCAAAAACATATAAAGAAGGGTGGAAAAATGAAGGTGCGAGAACCTCATGTACCATGATTGCTCCCTCCTACATATTATACACCCAAGTGTGTGCTTCCCTTTCTCTAGCGGTGCTTGTGCCCCAAGATGTGGCCCAGGATTGCCCCACTCATTCTCTATTCCATTTCATTTATTTTTCACATTCCACCACCATTTGAGGGATGTACCTTGGGCATACTATCCCCTCTAAGGGTAGAAACCAACTAGTAAGGTACCTAGCTAACCCCCTTTGGAGCTTGGGGACATTAGCACATGCCAAATCCCACTACGGAAGGGCATGCCATTATGAAGTGTCCGCTTGTTGTCAATGTTTTGTAAGCTCCTTTACACGATTACTCTAAAGACTTGTTGCACTGGAAGGCTAGGGGACGAATTGGATCTTATGCAGGATTGCAGATGTTGTCCATTTAGGTTTGGTCTCCCTATATGGGGTCCTAACCTCCCAGAGGGCTAAATTGGAATATATAAGGTGTATGTAGAGAGCCATGGGCCTCCACAGCAGCAGACAACACTCCATGGATCCCCACGATGTCTAAAGATTACTAGAGATCCACCTTTGGGACGAAGATGATGCACTTGGTACACTATGCCTAGTTGGCCCCATAGAAGCACCACACACTTGGCAGGTGTCCCAAGACTTGTATGTTGACATGGCAGCGTTCATTCCATCATCTGAGCACTTACAGATAATCTACAAGCATCTTCGACTCATATGGAGAGCCATGAGGTCATTGGTGTGCCCCCACACCCACCGGGAGCACCATAGGTTTTCAACTTCGAGAACAAGGGGCCACCCCCTTGTCCATCAACTTTTGAGGATTTTATTCATCATTATGGCACATATGGACCTCATCAGGTCCCTTGGAGGGCCCCACGACATGCATGGATTATTATTTGACCTCCTAAGAGGCTTATAATTTCATTTATGAGCTAGTTTGGTGGGCTTGTCACCAAAAGTTAGGTTATTTGCACACTATTTTATGTTTAGGGGCTAATGTAGGCTCATTAGCTAAATCGAACTCCTAATTGGTGTATAGATAGGAGTTACTTGTACCCATTTGTATCATCACTTGACTTGGGATATCTCTATCTGTAGAGAACTTCCCATTTTTCCTTGGAGGAGTTTTTTGGATGATGGATGAATTTTGATGTATGGATTTGGGCTATTTCTATCTTGGAGCTTCTTATTTGCAAATGTGATATTGGGTGGATATACTCTCTAACATTGTAAGTGCAAATTTAATGTTATTTTTCTTCTTGTTGCATACAATTGAACTCCGCTATAATTAAGGCTAATTGCTACATATATGAAATGTGGAATTATGTGTCTATTTAGCTTATTCTATGTATGGGCCATTTTTAGATGAATGAAATGTACTAGAGATCATGTTATCTTGATAAGCTCACACCATTTGTATGAAGTATAAATGCTTGAAAGTCATTTTTCTTCTCTTTCCTCTAACATTGGACAAAGTTGACTTTTGGAGCCTGGTCCCTCAAAAAAGGGTGATCATTTTCCCCTGTTTTTCACTTTTTTCCCTCTTTTCCTAGGTCCAACCCCATTAGGTCACCTACGGAATTAATTTCCCGAGAAACGAGCCACGGGAAAACTTTGATCTCGTAGATACAATTGTGCTGGTGGGTCCCCTAAATCTCCCCCGAATTTGGAGTAATTCCAACAGTGGAATCTCTGGATACCCCGAGCCCTAGCTCTAGGACCAAGTTTTTCCTAGGTGTTCCCAAGGCTAGAAATCAATTTGACATTTTTGAAAGAAAATTCATGTTTGATCCTTTCCCCTCACCTTGGTCAGGTTAAGAGCCTCATTGGTTTCCAAAATCCATCCCCTAACCTAGGTTGGGTCCACTTGGCCCTGTGTGGTCCCATTCTCCACCAAAGCCTATCTATCAAGGACTACTTGAGAATCCAAGTTCCCAAAGGGATTTTAGGGATTGAGAACTTCCCTTATAGGTCTTATCTTTCTCCTTCAACCCTCCAATCCTAATTCCCTATCCCTTGAAGATCGAGTCCCTTGCTTAAAAGGCATGCAAGTTCCACTCTTCATTATATCCTAGAGAAAGGGTTTCTAAGGTCACTTCACACCTATTCTTTGATCTAGATTCTATACTTTATAAGTGACTTCCCAACTATCGAGTCTCCTCCCATCGGTGAAAGTTCGTAAAGAGAAGGGAGTCTTAGCTATGGTGACAGTGGACTAAGCCTCCATCGTTGCCCTTGACCTAGCAGTTGCCCTCATAGGAACCCCTTTTAGGTCCCCTGCCGGTTTGAGTGGTAATAGGGCTCCCACTATGTATTCATGTTATGAGCTATTGGGCTTGAGGAAACTCTGTCATTTTTTACAATTGCATTTTACTAATAAAACAAAGACTTTGGGGTATCATTGGTGGTGTTATCTTGGCTAATTTGAGGTGATTTCTTTCCATACTATTTTTGCTGTGCTTCAATTTATTATACATTTGAATGGTGTTAGCTTCTATTTCCAACTATTTTGGATTCATATATGTCAGCTATCTTGCACATCTCTTTAATTTAGAGTAGTATTCTAGGAGTAAATTTGCTAATTGATTTTTGGAGGAATCTTTGGTCTATTTTACCCATTGTGTTATTCTAATTCCTTTTATAAGTTAATATTTGCCTCCAAGTGTGTAGGGAAAATATGTTTGAATTGTGTGTAGGAATCCATTTGAGCGTGGGAGAAGTCTCAAATAGATCAAACTCACTCTCAGATTCAAGGTTGCTCAAGACCTATCGATTTTCACTTCAAGGCTTTCATCTAAAGAGAAGCAAGAGAGGGGTTCTCTTTCCCATTATCTACTATTATCATTTATAAATTTAAATTCCATGCTTCTTTTGATCAAGAGCTTTCAAAGATTACATAAGCAAATTAAGAGCAATTTTCTAAACTAGACAAGTATGAGGGTTCACTCTCCTCACTTGGTTTGGTTTCTTGTATATTAGTGTGTAATATATTTTGTCTTCTTTGCATGTTGATCCAGGTGGATATTGGTGGCCACCCGAGTATTCCACTTGGGGCCCCACCATTGTCTCTTTTAGTTTTTCAGTTTCGGCACGACTTACTATTTTTAGTAGTTTTTCGGGTCCTGAACTTCCAGAGTCGTTTTGAGGCCCTAAACGATGTTTTTTGGGAAAACCGAGAGCAGCATGGATCTATTGACCGATGTTGCTCACATCAAAATTTGTAGTCCTCGGATAGATCTTTCTAACGAGGTTATGGTGCACGTCAAACGGAGATCGTATGCCAAAGTTACGTCCCCAAGAAGTTGAAACACCAATTTACCCAAACGGGGCCCATAGTTTTGGCGCTTTATCTCCTAGGGTTAGGGTTTTGGATGTTTAGGGTTTTCCATTGTTTCTAAATAATAAATAGGACCTCGAGCCTCATTGTAACACAGTTCAGAGGCTTGTAGCCGCCACATCTCTTCTCGATGATAAGCTACCAGCGCTCTAGCTAGTTTATTTCCATTCTGTCTGTAAGCAAATTTCAGTTCTTTGATATTAATGAAATGAAGTGTTATTTCCGCTGCATCTTTGTATTTATGGTTATATGTGTATTCATTACATTCCTGCATAAATCCAGATCAGTGGTATTAGAGCAGTCTGCTTTTTCTCGATCCTTCTTTGCATGTTCCCAACGAGATCAGGGTATAAGGAGTTAGGGCTCGATCTGGTGGGACCTTTGCAAGATCAGCCTCGCAAACCTCAACGACCGCCCATGGGGGACAAAAAGAAAGATGAGGGAGCAGGAGATCCTATCAAAATATTGCTCGAGGAGGGCCTCAAAAAACAAAGAAACACGATGATGGATAACTTTGCACAGATCCTTCAACCACTGCCCACCTGCGACGCATCTGCATCTAGCAACCACTCTGGAGGCTCGACTCCTTTTAAGGTACAAGTAAACTTTGACATTCCCATATTTGAAAGTCAAATAGATGCAGATGTCGTAGATAGATGGTTGAATCTATTAGAAGGATATTTCTCGGTTCATGACTTTTCCGACTAGGAGAAGATTATTTTTGCACTCCTCAAAGCTACCCCCCATGTCAAGGACTGATGGGAAACCTATTGCGAGAAAAAGGACGAGACAAAACCCTCTTTGTTCTCAATCGTACCCACTTGGAATTCTTTCCAAGACGCCATCAAGGAACAATATTATCCCGTGCGGAAGCTATGAGGACAAGTACATACAATGGACCACTCTGCGGGAACAAAGGGATCAAGATGTGCATGAGCTGACGAATTTGTTCCATACCCTGCGCACAAAGTTGGGTATCAAAGATTCGGAGAAACATTTGGTGCTCAAACTATCACAGTTGTCTGCACAAATACATTCAGGAGGAAATGGAGTTCCTCGACATCTCCTCGCTTGGTACGGCATACCGGTATGCTGCCAAGATTGAGCAGAAATTCAAATAGAAGAAACGAGACTTTGGATCTGCGAATCAAAAGCAAGGGAAAGGTGCCCCCAAACCGCGGAACAAAGGACAAATCCAAGGCATGGCGGCCCAAGACAACCTGTCAAAGCCACAAGCAAAGAACAACACCATGAAGCCAAAGAAGGACACGGGAAAGTGGTGTAAGTTCCATAAGAGCTCCACTCACAACACAAGTGAGTCTCAGGCCAAGCAGTCACTCGTGGCCGAGATGAGGGCTTTTGAGTCAGATGCAAGCTCAGACTCTAAATCAGAACCAGACAAGGGGAATGACAAAGGGAAACAGATTATTGATACGGAGCCCAACGCCACTGTTGCCACTGTGAAGATCCAGAAGGAGGAACCGGAAGATCCAGAGGAGGAGGAGCATCTCTTCCACTCCCAGATGTGGGTAAAGGGTTCCCTTTTACAGTTCATTGTCAACAATGGGAGCCAAAAGAACCTCATTTCAGCAGACGTTGTGAAGCGGTTGGGCTTGCCGACCACAGCACACCCACAACCATACACCATCGGGTGGCTTCACCAAGGATAGGATCGCTACGTCAGCCAGTAGTGTCGCCTTCCCTATAGCGTCAAGCCCTTCACGGATGAGGTATTATGTGACATTGCTCCTCTTGATGTTTCTGATGTATTATTAGGCCACCCATACTTGTGGAAGCGACATGTTGTGTATGAGTCCCGGCCTCGCACTGTTATTGTTACTTTGGGAAATAAGTTGTACATAATACAAGAGGTACCACTGCCTGCTGCTATCTCTTTGGTTACAGCAAAACAATGCAGTAAGCTCATTTCCCAAACCAGGGAATTTGTTTTCCTGATAATCTGCCCCCAGGACAAGAAGAAGACTGTGGCCACAACCTCCAGACAGGGCTCCTCTGCACAACAACAACAAATGGACAAGGTTGTGGAGGAGTACGGGGACATCTTCACCTCACCCACATGGGTTCCTCTACACTGTCAAGTCAAGCACCCCATTGATCTGACCCCAGGTGCGCCGCTACCCAATGGACCGATCTATCGGCGCTTTGTTCTGGAGAACAATGAAATCAAGAGGCACATTTAGGAGCTGCTGCAGAAAGGTCACATTCGGCCAAGTTCATCGCCCTGTGAGAGCCCAATCATGTTGGTACAGAAGAAGGATGGGACTTGGAGACTCTGTATTGACTATCGGGCACTGAACAAGATCACTATCCCGAATAGGTACCTAATCCCACGGATTGATGACCTTATGGACCAACTCAAAGGGGCGAAATATTTCAGCAAGATCGACTTGAAGTCTGGGTATCACCAGGTACCAATCGAACTCTCCGATGTCTTCGATGTGTGGAAGACTACCTTCAAAGCCAAGGAGGGCCTTTTCGAATGGTTGGTCATGCCTTTCGGGTTGACGAATGCTTCCGCAACCTTCATGAAGTTGATGGACGACGTCTTGCGACCATTCACCAAATCATTTGTAGTGGTGTAATTGGATGACATTTTGATCTTCAATCAGACTTGGGAAGAGCACCTCCACCACATCCGACAAGTCCTCCAAACACTGTGGCAACACAAGTTGTGTGCCAATTTGGAGAAGTGCACTTTTGGCATGACCTAGGTTCAATATCTAGGATACATTATTGATGAAAGGGGGGTGCATGTGGATCCAACCAAGATCCAAGTCATTCGGGATTGGCCAGCCCCAACCACTCTAATAGAGCTTCGCAGCTTTCTAGGTCTTACTAATTTCTACCACAGGTTCGTGTTGGGATTCTCTCATATCACTTGGCCCTTGAGTCAAGTCACCAAGGGAGGAGCGAAAGCAAAATTCTTTTGGTCGAAATCTCAACAAAAGGCGTTCATAGAATTGAAACATCGCCTCTGTTATGCCCCAATGCTCACATTGCAACAACCATTTGAGATCGAGACAGATGCCTCTGACTATGCTATTGGGGCAGTTCTTACTCAACATGGGCATCCAGTGGCATATCACAGTGAGACATTGTCCAACACAGTTCGCAAGTATCCCACTTATGACAAAGAAATGTATTCCATTGTGCAGGCTTGTCGACGATGGAAGCATTACATTTTGGGGAAGGAAACAATCATCCACATCGGCCCCTGCAGTTCATACAGACACAAGGGAAGTTGCAGAATGATCGCCATCAGAAGTGGTCCACATATCTACAACAGTTTCATTTGAACATCAAGTACAAGAAGGGTAGCACCAATAATGTTGCAGACTGCCTCAGCCGACCACCGATCGTGGCGCTAACCACCGTTCTCAACACTTGTGGGCACGAGACTTCGGATTGGCCGCTTCTCTACGAAAGCGATCCAAAATTTGGCCACACATACAAGGCACTCTTGGGGGGTACGCAAGTTCCAAATTTTCACCTCCAAGATGAACTGTTATATCACCGGGACACCTTTGTGTTCCTTCAAGCGAGCGTGCCAAGATGATATGGGAAGCACACTACAGTCGGGTCGTTGGGCATTTCGGGGTCGAGAAAACAGTCGCAGTATTGCAGAAGTATTTCTATTCGCTGAACCTTCGACAAGATGTCGGGAAGTACATCAAATCCTACACTGCTTGCGCCATTGCCAAACCGACCATCAAGAAGCAAGGCCTCTATACTCCACTACCTACCCCTAGTCAACCTTGGGAATCCATCTCCATGGATTACCTGTCAGGCCTTCCTTCTACTAAGCATGGAAACGACTGTGTTTTCGTGGTCGTCGACAGATTCTCGAAGATGGCAATTATGGCAGCCTGCAATAAGAATATCACAGCAAAAGCCACTGCTAAACTCTTCTTTGAACGAGTGTGGGTGCACTTTGGCATCCCATAGTCTATCATATCAGATTGGGACAGCAGGTTTCTCAGCACATTTTGGTCCAGCCTCTGGTCAATGCTGGACACCAAGCTCACCAAGTCCACAGCTTTCCATCCCCAAACTGATGGCCAGACAGAGGTCGTCAACAGGATGATTGTACACATTCTGTGCATGTACAATTCAAAGCATCCACGCACATGGGATGAGAGCCTCCCTTATGTACAACACAGTTATAACTGAGCTCTCCACAGCTCAACCGACCACAGCCCGTTTCAGGTGGGCTTAGGATTCCAACCACTATGTCCCATTGACGTAGCCATGCCATTTGCGGCTACTCAGACTGATTCGGCTCATGTCCAGTCTAAAGTTGACAAAGCAAACAGCGTCATCGAGCACATTCAGCACATCTGCCAATAGGTTCATGACATATTGGACAGAGCCAATGCTAAGTACAAGCAACGACATGATAAACATTGGGTGCCACACAACTTCCAGGTGGGCGACAAAGTGTGGCTACATTTGTAGAAGGATCGCCTCACTAGACCCCACCACAAGCTTCGCCCGCTCCGATATGGGCCGTACACCATCACCAAGGCTGTAGGGAACAATGCCTTTGAGCTCAGTATTCCACCATTCCTTGGTCTGCACCCAATATTCAATGTGGACCGCCTTCGTCCCTACTTCCCACCTCTATTGGACACCTCTGACATTGCAGAACAACTCATACCAACAGAGTTAAACCCAGACTGCATGGAACAGGCCACAACACATTGTGTCATGGACATGCAAATCAAGAACACTCACCAACAGAAGATCCAACTGTATCAGGTTGTCAAAGTTGGCCAACTCCTGCACCAAGGCAAGTGGTTCACCAGGGACCAAGTTCAGCAGAAGTTTCCTCATCTCATGGAGGAACTCGACGCAATGGGGACCATTGCTTCCTAAGGGGGGAGGAATGATCCAAGTGGATATAGGTGGCCACCCGCCTATTCCACATGGGGCCCCACCATTGTCTCTTTCAGGTTTTCAATTTTGGCACGACTTACTATTTTTAGCTGTTTTTTGGGTCCTGAACTTCCGGAGCCCGTTTTGAGGCCCTAAACTACGTTTTTGGGGAAAATCGAGAGCAACATGGGTCCATGGATGGGTCCATGGACAGATGTTGCTCACATCAAAAGTTGTAGTCCTCGGATAGATCTTTCTAACGAGGTATGGTGCGCGTCAAACAGAGATCGTATGCCAAAGTTACGTCCCTGGGAAGTTGAAATACCAATTTACCCAAACGGGGCCCAGAGTTTGGGTGCTTCATCTCTTAGGGCTAGGGTTTTGGATGTTTAGGGTTTTCCATTGTTTCTAAATAATAAATAGGCTCTCGAGCCTCATTGTAACACAATTCAGAGGCCTGTAGCCGCCACATCTCTTCTCAGAGATAAGCTACCAACACCCTAGCTAGTTTATTTCCATTGTGTCTATAAGCAAATTTCAATTCTTTGATATTAATGAAATGAAGTGTTATTTCTGCTGCATCTTTGTCTTTATGGTTATATGTGTATTCTCTTGCATTCCTGCATAAATCCGGATCACATGCTCTCTCCACTAACAATCCCTTTTGTTTTAAATCCCATAGTTGGAGCATTTGCTAACTCATCTTGTGACAAATTTTGAGGAGAAATTTCTAAAAACTTCTAACAAGTGTTTGCAAGACCTCTCACACATTTGGAGATCAAATTTCAAGGAGGTCGTGAGGACTTTCTATAGGGCTTGCAAAGAATACAAACAGCGAAGAAGGCTTGCTTATAAAATATACAATGTGGAATGGAAACATAAATTTTTTTTTGGAAGGGAAGGAGTCTACATAAGAAAGTTGATGAGCAACAGCAAAAGAGAAAATTAGTGGAAAAGAAGAAACAGTTCAGCAGTAAACTTGACTGCAGAATTGTATATGAGATAACCAGCAGACTTGATGTTGTGATTGAGAAACCTTTGTTTCTTTCTATGTTGTAGCTTGAAAAAGAACAAGTTGTAGCCTGTTGAGGTAGGAGCCTCTTGTGGGTTGTAGCCTGCAAAAAAATTGTGGGAGTTGGAGCTTCCTTTGAGGTAAGAGCCTCTTGTAGGTTGGAGCCTACAAAAAATCTAATGTAATAAGAGTAGCAGCTTGCCTTCACATCACTTTCAGCCTAAAATTTGTGGTTTTCTCCCTTCGGGGTTTCCACTTATATCTGGTATCTTCATGTGTTGGTTTTGAATGTTGTGTGAATGATCTGAATTCTTGATAAGTAAATCTGCAAATTTCTCTCTTTGACACCTACAAAAGAAATTCAATAGAGCACGAACATAAACCATTAGTTACATAAGAAGAAAATTAAGTTGAGAAAAAGTAAAGCATATTAAATTACTGATTCACCCTCCCCCCCACTCTCAGTAATTTCCAATCATAAACATCAGGTCGAGGGATCGAACCCTGCCAAGGCCTTCTAGTCAATTTGCAAAAATTTTGACCAATCAAGAAGCGCCACGTGGCTGCCTCCTAACAGGCCACTCAATCTGCACGGACCAATAAAATGATGCCTGTACAAACTGACACATGGCGAGCTATGATTGGCCTCTCGTACCCCCAATAGTCATGCTAACATCTGTGAAAATTTCTGAATTTACCAAACAGAAACCCTACTGTTAAATTCTTGATTTACTTCTCCTACTTACATAAGTTATTAATCTGGAAACTTCAACATTAACATCAAAGTAAATACATTAGCAACCTACACATGCAAATCTAAAATGAATAACATGCTCAATGACAAATTGACACACAAGGATTTTCTGGACAAATGTCCCCGGAAAAACCCAATGCGAGAAAACCGGTGTTGCTAGCTTCTGGAGGATTTTTATTACTAAGCAGATTCTAAGTACAGCAAATCTGGGCACCAAACTAGTTAACCCGAAAGAGAAATAAATTTGCAGCAATACCTCTATTCCAGAGACAGAAAATCTGATTGATTCACACCCTCAAACGGGATTTACAGAACTCATCCTTTTCCGGCCTCCACAAACCCCAGCGTTGCTCTGAAGCACTCTGTGTCAACCTCTGCGCTGCTCAGGAAGAGCCTGCATCACCCTAGATTGGGTTACGTTGCCCCTGCAATGCCCCTGCTGGGCCTGCGTCAGCCATCCTGGCCTCCTGCTGCCTCTGCGTTGCCCCTGCTGGGCTCTCCACTGCTCTGTATAGCTGTTGCCTCTGTGCTGCCTTGGCCTGATGCTTCTCTGCCCGTTGTACTCTTGGCCTAGGACTAGACCATCCCCCTCGCCAATACTCCACCTCGCTGCAGCTAAAACACTTCTGAAATTCCTAGCAAACCATGCCCTAGAATTCCAGCTTAGCTTCAGTGCTCTGCCAGTGTGTGTTCTCCAACTAACTCCAAGCCCTCTTCTTATACTTTTCTCGTTGAAACATCAACGGCCGTGATCTAATCTTGAATCGACGGCTAAGATTAGAAAATGCTTGATCTGCGTCACTTAAGTCATTCTCATCACATGCTTAATTTAATTACCTTTAATCTTTTAATTTTCCTAAGTTAGACTTAGTGTCCTTAATTAAAAAGATTAATTAATTAAATATCTCTTAAACCAGATGGAATTTCTTCAAACACTCTGGGTCTTGGAGATCTTATGTACTCTAGTCCCTCCACAAAGTTTGGGAGCTAGAGCACATCCGATACTACCCCAACACCCCAAAATCTCAACACTCCCTCTTAGCGAGGAATGTGCTCTAGCAAAACACTTCACCCCGAAGTTTTGCACTGATCTCCAGTGTGGGTCTCTACGCTGATGCTTGGCTTGCTGCCCTTCATCACTGCGTTATTGTTGCTCTTCTGTACTGTTGCCCATGACTCTACCACCATCACTGCCATATTCGTACTGCAGCTCCCTCTCAAATTGTTGCATCGTGTTGCCCATAGCACTGCTGCTGCTAAATGTTGCACTGCAACTCAATTATTGAGAGTAAGTAACTGAAGGACACTCACCCAATCTTGGGCTGCATCTCATCATTGACGCTCCATAGGCTGCTGCTCTACGCTGTCCTCTGAAGACTACTGCGCTAGTGCGGCTCTGCACTGCGTAGGCAAGCTTTCTCTGCGCTGCCTCTGCATTGTTGCCCTCTACGCTGATGTTGCGTTGCGTTGTCCTCCTGAAGCCGCTGTGCTGCTACAGCACTGCTCTGCGTACCCTACATTGCTATTGTATGTGCACTGCATTGCTCCCTCATCAGCGCGTCAGCTCTGCCTCTGCTCCATCCATGATCTTCTGCACCCACTGCTTCACTTGTCCCGCTACCATCTTAAGGCTCCCGTAGCTCGTATGTGACCCAAGAATTTAGGCTACTCAAGGATCCTTCCACCACTCTATAGCTGCGCTACAAATCAATATCGCCCCACTTCCATGGTTCATGAGCGCTCATTGCTACATCATTGTCTGCTACAGCACCCTTGGAACTAGAAGCTTCCTTGTCCTTCTTCTTCTTAGGACAATTGCTAGCGAAATGTCCAAGTTCGTCGCACTGGAAACATTTGACCTTTGACGGATCACGCTTATGTTTCCCTTGCTGCCTCTTTGATGCCAGGGCTGCATCTTCCTCTTCCTCCTTTATCTTGCTCGAACCGGTGTTGTACTGCATCTTGGTCATCCGGCGGATCTCCTCTTGTCGGAGGATAGCCCACATATTGTCCAAGTTAGGAAGATCCACTCTGCCCAAAAGACTTTGGACAAACGTTTCCCAGTTCTCTATGACAGCATTGAGAGCAATCCTCACCATAACATCATCATCCACCTTGACCTCCATGCCAGTCAGTTGATCCCGGATCGACTGCAATCAGGATAGGAAAGATCGATTTCCTCTCCCTTGGACATCATGAATAACCTCAGTTGGTTCTCCAGAAGCATCTTTCTTTGGACAGACCTTCCTTGATACAATGTGGTTAGGACTTCCCACATCTCATGAGTTGTCGCCTTCTTGGCTATGTGTGGTACCACATGATCTTTGACCCCATCCATAATGAAGCGCTTGGCATGTGCCGCAGCTTCATTGTGCTTCTCCAAGAGTTTCGCATTAGTCGGTGTAGCCAAGACTTTCACTGCATGCTCCCGTATACCGTAGGTCGCTAGGACTACCAGGATTTTGGCCTTCCAGATAGCTAAGTTGGACAGGCCGTCCAACCTATCCTAATCACGCAGTCCGTGTGGCGCCATCTGTTCAGAAATTTGTCGGAATGGATCCTCCTCTCTATGCTAGAGACTCAAATCTAGGGTCCTTGGCGATAAAGGCACCCTCTGCTCCCTTTGACAACGGACTCCCTCCCTTGGAAGCCTGCCAAACACAACGAATCACCTATCTTTGATCCTATGATCGATCTTCATATTTCTTTGGCAAGAAATCTACTGAGAAGTCGTTCTCCTCCTGCTCTTTGTCAACTTAGCTTAGGCTAAATTCTGCACTAGCAGAATCTTCACCCCACCAACAACTGTTGAAGGTCTGCAACTCAGCTTCCCGTTCACGACACTCTACACAACAATCAAATTCTGGACTGTGTCACCCTAGTTGGCCTATGCATGAGCAGACTGGCTCTGCACAGCACAGGTTGCTCCTGCGTCCCTCTGGAAGGCACTGCACTGCCTTTGCATCACCCAATTAGGACTTTGTCAACCCCTGTGTGTTTCTAGCCCGCTTCTGCGTCCTTCTAGTGCTGCGCTGCCCCTTCCGACTTCTCTGCTATTGCTGCTGCTTTCTATGTTGCTTTCTGCAACACAGATTTCTTCAGTCGTCTTGCTGGAGATCCAACTTGATCTGCAATCGCTCCAATAGCATGCGAAAATCTCTGAAATTACTAAACAGAAACCCTACTGTTAAATTCTTGATTTACTTCTACTTACATAGTTATTAATCTAAAAATTTCAACATTAACATCGAAGTAAATACATTAACAACCTACACATGCAGATCTAAACTGAATAACATGCTCAATGACAAAGTGACAAAAAGAATTTTTGGACAAATGTCCCCTAGAAAAACCCAATGCGAGAAAACCAATGTTGCTAGCTTCTGGAGGGTTTTTATTATTAAGCAGATTCTAAGTACAACAGATTTGGGCACAAAATTGGTTAACCCGACAGAGATAAATTTGTAGCAATACCTCTATTCCGAAGACAGAAAATCTGCCTGATTCACACCCTCAAACGGGATTTACAGAACTCAGCCTTTTTCGGCCTCTAGAAACCCCAATGCTGCTCTGAAGCCCTCTGCATCAGCCTCTGCGCTGCTCAAGAAGGGCTTGTGTCACCCTAGACTAGGTTACGCTACCCCTACTGGGCCTGTGTCAGCCCTCCTGGCCTCCTACTGCCTCTGCACTGCCCCTACTATGCTCTCGGCTGCTCTACGTAGCTGCTGCGTAGCTGCTACCTCTGTATTGCCTTGGTCTGCTGCTTCTCTGCCCTCGTTGTACTCTTGGCCTGGGACTAGACCATCTCTGTCGCCAATACTGACCCTCGCTACAACTGAAACACTTCTGAAATTCTTAGCAAACCACGCCCTAGAATTCCAGGTTAGCTTCAGTGCTCTGCCAGTGTGTATTCTCCAACTGAACCCAAGCCCTCTTCTTATACTTTTCTCGTTGAAACTATTAGCTCTCCGTAATTTCTAAGATTGGCAAGAACAAACGACAAAGGACAACATCAAACCACTTTAGAGTCCAGGACCTAGCCTTCCTAGACTCAGAGAGGTCTCTCTCTGTTCTTTATGATTTATGATTTAGCTTGATGATTATAATTGGTGATATTAGGCTAGTTATAGAGATTATGAGAACTGTTGGTTTTGATTGGTTGGGTGATTGGACATACAAAGCTATGAAACATAATCCATTGGGCTATGGAGTCATAAGACGCTGAATTGTGCATCAACTTTTTCAAGGGGCATTCACAGGGCAAGCTAACTATGCAGATTGGATCTTATTGGCAGTGTGAATATTAGATGAAAGAAAGCAGTGAGTTCAGTAATAGCTAAAGAGCAGTTAAGAATTCTGTAACTATACTTCAAAGGAAGAACATTAAGAGAACAAAAACAGACAGAATTACGGTGCTCTCTCAGCAAATCTTAATCTAAAACTTTTGTTTTGTAATCAGAGAAACTGATGCACAGCATGAAAAGACAGAGGAAAACATTAACGCAGAGGAAAGAACATCACCATTAACATAGCTCATGAATCCTGTGAACGGTCTCCTTGTTATTTGATGCCTAGCTCAAAACAGTTACAGTGCTCCCATACAATGATCTTTTACAACACAGAGTCTAACAACGTTCCAACTTCCAACCCTGATAATGAAAATTTGAGCAGTATTTAACTAAAACTTGAGTCGGTTGCCCTATCTATGTGGGCACACTTCATTTATTACAAAACAGCTAAAATTAAACAAGCATGGCCACGCAAGGCTTGAGCAAAAGATCTCAGACAACATATCGCCTGTAAAATTAATTTTGAGCAACTCTTTATGATTTATGATTTAAAAGCTTTGATGCTCTGACATCTGGTCCTGTTTTTCAATAAGTAGGCGTTGGGTAATTAAGTCTGGTGCAGCGCTGGCTACTTTCATTCATTGATGCAGGTGCTGATGTGCTTTGCTGCCCCTTTAGTCTCTGCTTTTAAATCTATGCATTAAATGCCCGACTCGACCTTTATCGTCTTTTTCTTTGTGATGTTCAGCCTCGCTCAGCCTTTTTCCCTCTGTCGGGTTCAACCCGAGTCTTTCTGTCGTGCGTAGTCTATTTCTTCATATGCCCGACTTACCATGTTTTGCACACAAAACAGCGTAAAAACTCGTTCACCCGGACCTGAAAACGCTTAATTCTTGGTTCTAGAATACATCGCATCCGCTCTAATATCGCACTCCACATTTCGTCGTCCTTACCATTTTCCATCACGTTTATCTTTTATCTTTTGCGATTTGCGATTGCGATCGGGTCCCACCGCATCGCACATCACACGTTGGCATTATTAACATCTATCTCCCGCGGCATTCCTTTGAAAATTGCGATGTGTGATTGTGATCGCATCGCATCGCGAAAAAACTTAAAAATGGCGAGCGCTTATAGGTAAGTTTAAAACGGTGCGAAGTGCGCCATGCGACACGCTTACTGTGGGAAAATGCAAAAAAGGCGAAAGGCAAGGAAAAGGCATAAAACAAAGGTTTTGCATGCGGATTTGGTGATATATGGAGGACAGATGGGTCCCATTTCATCGCAAATCGCATTTTGAAAGGTTTGTAGGATAAAGTAATGAAAAACTTTGTGATTGGGTCGATGCGAAAAGCGATTTGGGTGTATGATAATGAAAATAGAAGGGAAATACCTTAGGGAAAAATGAAAAGGAAAAGGTATAAAAGGCAAGGTGGGTTCGTTTCTGGCTTAAAACTTTAGAATAAGGAGAAAATGAGGGGCAAAGAGGGTGAATGAAATGGAATGGGGACAGAAATGAGGTTTGATTCCCTTCAAACCTTATCAGCAACATTTCCTTCCTTCTACTGAATAGAAAAGGCAGATTGATTCCTTTGAAGCTCTTTACCGTCAGGAGTTCCTTTCTTTCTCTGAAAATAAATGATAGCCATGGAATATTATTTTCAATAAAACAACATAAGCAATACTCAGTCACCTTATGATACTATAAATTATTAGGAATCTAACAGTGGCTCCAACAAGGGATGGCATCTCCCTCGGGACGTGTCAAGAACACCGCAGACTAGTGACTTGATCCATTGGGTTGATCCCAACTCTGCAACCTGATCTGCTGTAACTTTTGTGGCTACAACCTTCAAACTGAAGTCAACGCATTCTGCAAACTGAAGCCTGAAACACACTTGATCCTGAGACTGAAAAGCAACCTGCAAGTGAAAACTGGAAACAAGCTCAAAGTATTGAATGTATTGAGAGCTCACTTGCACACCTACCTACGCTTCCTATGATTCTAATTATTTTTTCTCCTTTCTGAATTTCTAACTTATCACTTATACCTTATTCCTCCTATTGGTTCAGATTAGGCTGTTGAACCAATATCATTTTCTACCTATCTGCCTGATGAGCCAAGATTTAATAGTTCAACAAATCTTCATTTTCTAACCTATCAGCAGAAAATTCAAAATTGTACAATCATGTTTAAACGGTATGATTGCACATAACCCTTCTCAAAATAGTAGTTGCATTTTGATTTGTAACACTTTCATAAATGTTTATTCTTTGTGTGGGGCTTTCTTTTTTATTATCAGACTAGGCTTATGGCCTTCACTTCGGGCTTCAACCTGATCCAACGGATTATTGAAAATTGTAAGGTTGTGGTATTCACAATGAGGAAAGTTTAATCTGAGTCATTAACAAAAATAATGTTTTAGCATCCTGCCATTGACAAGACCCCCAAACAGCTCTGTTCCATTCATCTCTTGTAAGAAAAATGCATTATTTCCTCTGAAAGAATGAATAATGTATGGGCCTTTCCACAGGTTGTCAAACTTGTCATGCTTACCCTTGTCTTCTCTTCTAGAATCCCATTTCAGCACTTTATCTCTGATATTGAAATAATTTGCTTTTGTCCTTTTTTCAAAGATCTTTTTCATATTTTCTTGCACCACCAGAGTTATGTTATACACCTCTTCTTTGGACTCTTGCAGTTGAATGGTCTGGCTTATTCTTCTTTATATATCATTTTCTTCAACTTGCACCTCTTGAATGAGTTTCATGGCTGGCACTCCTAAGGATGTTGGGAAAATTGCATCCATCCCATAGACCAATTGATATGGTGACATGCCAATTGATTTCTTGGTTGTCAGTCTATCAGCCCATAATGCATAAACTAATTTGTTATGCCAAGATTTCTTGTTGTCTTCCAGCGACTTCTTGATGATGTTGACCAGGTTCTTGTTGGAGGATTCAGCCAGTCCATTACCTTGAGGGTAATAAGTTGTGGAATGCCCCAAAGAAATGTGATATTTGTGGCAAAAATCCACCATCTTCTTGGATTTAAAAGCAGCAGTGTTATCTGTAAAAATTTTCCTAGGACAACCAAATCTAGACAAGATGTTGGCTTCAAGGAATTTGATAATCACTGCGTCAATAGCAGTTATGGAAGGAATGACCTCTATCCATTTGGTAAAATAGTCTGTAGCAGTAAGGATCCATTTATGTTGGGCAGAGGAGGGGTGGATTTCTCCAATGAAGTCTAAACCCCATTGTTGGAAAGGAGCTTCAACAGAGATTGGTTGTAAGGGTAAAGGCAGCAACTTTCTTTTTCCCTCAAAAATTTGGCATTTATAACAGGTAGCTACCATTTTGAGGATGTCCGGGAAAAGAGTAGGCCAATAGAAACCAACTCTAAGGATCTTGTTAACAGTGGTTTTCCAGTAGAGATAGCCTCCATAATCCCCTTCATGGAATTCTTTCATAACCCTATCTGCATCTTCCTTAAGCAAACATTTAAGCAATATGCCACCAGAATCTTTCTAGTACAAAATATTTTCCACGATGCAGAATTTTACAGCTTTCAATTTCAAGAATCTAACTTTTGTTTTGGACAAACCAGGAGGAGCATTTAAATTAAATAGAACATATAATAGATCTGCATACCAGGGAGAATTTAGGAATGCTTCCTCAATAGGTGGAGTCTTCAGCTCCTCGTGTTCATCCAGTGAATAAATCATGTTAATATCTAGTGCTTCAAAATTTGTTGCAGCCATCAATCTATCCAATCCCTGTCCTTTGATTAGTTTGGTGGGTCTGATCTCTAAATTATATTCCAAGATGACAGCAATCCACTTGCCTCTTTTTCCATCAGGATCTTGTGTTAGGATGTCTTTGACAACTGTATTGGGCACAAACGCAATGATGTGTGAATGTAGAATATAAACTCTGAAATCTTTCAGTGCTTTGATCAAGGCAAAAGCCTGCTTCTCCATGATATTGTACTTCAAAGGTGCATCTCTTAAAACTTGGCTGAAAAAGGCTATGGGTTTCTCTTGTCCTTCTTTATTTTTCTGCAGCAACACGGCAGCAATAGTGTGTACTGATGCAAAGGAGAAAATGATGAAATCCTTAGTGAAATTAGGGCTGATCAGGACTGATGCCTGAGTGAGTGCCTGCTTTACCAGGTCAAAAGATTGCTTTGCTTCCCTGGTCCACTTGACTCCTGACTCTCTCTTGAGCATATTAGTGATATTTCTCAACAATTCTGCAAGGTTCGGTATAAACCTTCTCAAAAAATTTATCTTACCAATGAAAGATTGCAGCTCTTTGATGTTCCTGGGATGGCTAATTTGAAGGATGCCCTCAATCCTGATGGGGTCAATCTTGATTCCTTTTTCAGATATGATGTGGCCTAGAAGCTTTCCTTCTTCAAGACAAAATAATGATTTTTTATGATTCAGAGATAGACCAAACCTTCTCCATTTTTCGAAAACTCTTCTCAAATGGGCCAAATGTTCTTCATCAGTTTTTGAATATATTGTAATATCATCCAGATACATCACAATAAAGAAACTGGTTTCTTCTGAGAAAGCAATATCCATTTCTCTTTGAAAGGTGGCACCAGCGTTTATTAATCTGAAGGCCATTTTTACATAAATGAAGGTACCCCAAGGAGTAGTAAAAGTTGTTTTAGGTTGATCATCTGGATGCACCAACACTTGATTGTACCTTGAAAAGCCATCTAGCAGAGAGATTCTCTTGGAGCCCACCACCCTTTGCAATATGTGGTCCATCTTCGGTAAAGGGTAGTTGTCCTTAAGTGATGCCTTGGTCAGATTTCTGAAGTCAATGCAGAGTCTGATCTCACCTGTCTTCTTTCTCGTAGGCACAATATTGGAAACCCATTCGGAGTACCTGATTGGGACTATTATCTTGGCATCATACATTTTCTTGACCTCCTTCTCGACTAGAGGCATTAGGATAAGATTTAGCCTACATAGCTTCTGTTTGAAAGGCTTCTGGTTCTCCTTGACTGGAATTTTGGGTTGGATAATATCATTATCATAAGATTTCAGATCTTCATAACTCCAGGCAAACACATCAATAAACTCTTTGAACAAAGCAACGTATTTCTGCTTTATGGATGATGGCAATGTTTTCGATAACTTTATCATTTTGGGCTCCTGCTCACTGCCCAAATTGTACTCCTCGATGTGCGCTTCTATAGATTTCATTTTTGGTTTCCTAGCCACATCATCGAAATCAACTAGTTCCTCCAGAGGGACAAGTCCTCTAGGCAAGGTGTTGTCTCTGAATTGCAGTACTTCAAATTCCTCCTTTTCTGGATCATCATGCATCTATGTCCTATGCAGGGCTTCATTTGCTGAAAAATTAATATCAGAATCAGGAGGAGGTTCCCCCCTGCGCGTTTGTTCTTTCATGGGGCAACCTTCCTCACAGTCTAGGTCCAAATTGGATTCTTCAAACTCGCCCTTGAATTGCAGAAAATTCTCAATCTGTTTGTCATTTCCAAAGACTTTCCTATACCTCATATTGCCAGGAACTGCTGGGCAGTGTTTGACCTGCATTTTATATTGTTTGTTAGGATGAGGCAACTGATAAGTGTTGGCTGAAAATGATAACCCATTAGCCAGGGTATTCTGATTTCTTGGAACTGCAGCAAGGTCATATTCTTCGAATGTCTTCAGGAGGTCGAGGGCAGCATTCCTGTATGCTCTCAATCTGGGATGTTTGGCTGAATATTCTCCCTTGATCTGTTTAATGACCAGCGCAGAATCCCCATGAGCAGAGATTCTTTTGGCTCCTAATTTCTTCAGTAGTTGTAAACCCAAAAGGAGTCCTCGTATTCTGCTATATTGTTGGTACATTGAAAGTTTAGCTTGTAAGAATGCCCTTTTGTGTGGTTATTTTCAGTATTGCATACCCACACCCCTGCTCCAGAGCCAGCTTTACCACAAGAACCATCAAAACTCATACTCCAAAAAGGTTCAGGTTCAGACTTGTGTTGCACAATTTCCATTTGGTCTGATTGTTCTCTCTTTTGATCTTCTTCTCCTCCAACTACTTGTTCATTAATATTTGCATCATTGTAAGAATAAATGAATCAAGGTCAGAATGGACAGAGTAAAGGGGGTAGTTATGAGGCTTTTCTTGACTGCTCACCACGTATTTCATTAGAGTTTCCCTATACAACCTCCTTTGTTGGCCAAAAACGAGTATGGTAGCATAAGTCATATCCATTTGGAGGGTGCCTTGAAGCTTGACTCCCCACGAGCGTGATAAAAGCATACCATATTTAGGAGGGATGTCAGCCACCACTATGTCCATTAATAGACTCTTGGCTGGTATCTGGGCTAAAGTAATACAGAGATCTTTAATGAGGCCTAAACATTTCACTTTGCTGGAGTCAAATGAGTACAGGTCTTTGTAGGGTCTGGTTATCTCCAGGCCAAGACTCTCCATAATTGTCTTTGGCATGAGATTATGAGATGCACCTGAGTCTAACATGGCATTATAGAGGATCTTATTATGAACATTCAAACTGACATAAAACGGGGGAACACCTCCCTCCTGGAATTTACCCTCTACTTCTAGCCCGAACAAAAGTTGAGGTTTGTCATCATTAAGATTGACAGAGTCAGTAATTTCTCCTATATTCAGCGTTTGTAAGACTTGGGACCTATATACATCTTGGTTCACCAATTCAGTGAGAGGGATGGAGATTTTTATTTTGGCAATTTCAATCTCAATGTTGAATGGTACCTGGGTTTTTGGCAGATTTGAATCAATCTTCTCAAGCCCTACTTTTGTAGCAACTTCAGCTTGTTGACTCATATTAGAGATATCAGCTGGGACAATCTCGCTGGCGTTGCTTTCTAGATCATTCTTTCCAGGGATTTTAGCAATTTTCTTTAAACTCTCTGTTGTTTTCTTGGGATCAGCTTCAGGGGCCTTTTTAGTAGAGTTTTCAGAATTCTTTCTCTTGGGAATATCCGAATTTTTCTTGCTTCGGAGGTTATATTGTCTATGCACCTCCATGATGGCATTCTCGAATCCTTGTTTATAATCTTCAGACTCTTCCAATTCCACTTCAGCTTGAGTCAGAGAATAAATCTTGTTCTTCTTCGATGAGGAAAACAATATCTTCGTTATCATTTCCCATTAGATTAATGTAACTTTCTTCTAGTTCTTCAACCACCCCCTCATTCTCATCAGCATAATTTTCTTGGAACAGAGGCCTGATTTGCTGGTCAGGTCCTCGTTGTTCTCTCTATCCTGTTATTTGAGGAGGGTTTCTCCTAAAGTTTTGGTTTTTGTTTTGAGTTGGTTTATTTTCCCTAGGGAAAGTTGTCTTATTCAGGTTGATCCTCTCCATCATCCTTTCCATGGTTCTTACCAGGCTATCAATCTTATCATCAGATGTGGAGGCTGCAGGCTCTTCCCTAATAGTGACTCTCTTCTCATTTCTCATTCTAGCCCTTTTGGCAATCAGATTTGCTTCCACACTTCCTGCCCCCCTCTGCATGTCTTCTAATGTGGGGGGGTCTCTTTCTCTCAGCTGATAAGCCATTTCTGGGTCGAAACGATCTAGAAATTTTATTAGGGCCAAACCTTGTGGGGGTTTCATGTGAGGAGGGAGGGCGTTATATACACTGTTGAACCTAGTACAGTAATCTTGGACACTCTCTCCCACATTTCTCTTGATGTTCTCATATTCTGACAAAATTTGGAGAGGATTTTTCTTAACTTCCCATTTATTTGTGAATAGTTGGTGCAAGGCAGGGAGGTCCTGTATATTGTTAGGGGTCAGGCCTTTAAACCATTTTCTTGCTTCTCCCCCTAAGCTTTGAGCAAACATTCTTAACTTAAAAGTTTCATCATCTATCTCTTGTCGGTCAAAATAGTCATTCATTTTATCCATATGTTGTTGCGCGGTTGAATGGCTACTTTCATCAAATAGGGGGATCTTGGACTGATAATCCTGTGGTAAAGGCGCCAAAGGTAGGGGTAGCACTAATGGAGCATACCAAGCTGCCATGATTGGCGGTGGGGGAACCCAAGGGGGGTTGATAAGAGGAGGGTTGACAAGAGGAGGTGGGAGGTTGAAAGGAGGAAGGTGGACAGTGAGTGTATGAGTGGAAGCTTGAGGATTCTGGTGAGAAACGTTCAAGGACATTTGGGAGTCAGTTTGATTTGAGGTAGAGGTTTACCCAACAGGACTCGGTTGTAAGACTGATAGGACAAAAACTGTCTGGGTTATCCAGTTCTGAGATTTGGTTCTGAACAAACTTTGCTCAAAGTGTGAGCCGAAATGAATATCTTGCAGGGTAGCAAGCTTTTCAGGGAGGGAACTTGCTTTGTGAAGAGGCTTGCCAATACAGATCTGGGAGTCTTCTTTAGGATTTTCTCCGAATTGTCAACTATTGCAAGGGGATTCGGGTCGGGATAGGATCTGGTAAAGATTTTTCTGGAAGCCAGAATTTAGACCTAAAGGCGCACCCAGGCCGAATGTTTTAAAAAAGTTGAAAACCAATCTGACTTAACTCACACAGTATTTCGACTGGGTTTTATTGAGTTCTGACAATATTAAATTTTCTCAACAATTCCCCAGTATGGTCGCCATTATGTTAGCTCTCCGTAATTTGTAAGATTGGCAAGAACAAACGACAGAGGACAACATCAAACCACTTTGGAGTCCAGGACCTAGCCTTCCTAGACTCAGAGGGGGCTCTCTCTGTTCTTTATGATTTATGATTTAGCTTGATGATTATAATTGTTGATATTAGGCTAGTTATAGAGATTATGAGAACTGTTGGTTTTGATTGGTTGGGAAGTTGGACATACAGAGCTGTCAAACATAATCCATTCGGCTATGGAGTCATCAGAGGCTGAATTGTGCATCAACTTTTTCAAGGGGCATTCACAAGGCAAGCTAATTATGCAGACTGGATCTTACTGGCAATGTGAATATGAGATGAAAGAAAGCAGTGAGTTCAGTAATAGCTAAAGAACAGTTAAGAATTCTTTAATTATACTTCGGAGGAAGAACATTAAGATAACAAAAACAGACAGAATTAAGGTGCTCTCTCAGCGAATCTTAATCTAAAACTTGTGTTTTGTAATCAGAGAAACTGATGTACAACATGAAAAGACAGAGGAAAACATTAACGCAGAGAAAAGAGCATCACCATTAACATAGCTCATGAATCCTGTGAACGGTCTCCTTGTTATTTGATGCCCAGCTCAAAACAGTTAAAGTGCTCCAATACAATGATATTTTACAACACAGAGTCTAACAAGGTTCCAACTTCCAACCCTAATAATGAAAATTTGAGCAGTATTTAACTAAAACTTAAGTCGGTTGCCCTATCGACGTGGGCACACTTCATTTATTACAAAACAGCTAAAATTAAACAAGCATGGCCACACAAGGCTTGAGCAAAAGATCTCAGACAACATATCGCCTGTAAAATTAATTTTGAGCAACTCTTTATGATTTGTGATTTAAAAGTTTTGATGGCTCTGACATCTGGTCTTGTTTTACAATAAGTAGGCGTTGGGTAATTAAGTCTGGTGTAGCACTGGCTACTTTCATTCATTGATGCAGGTGTTGATGTGCTTTGTTGCCCCTTTAGTCTCTGTTGTTAAATCTATGCATAAATGCCCAACTTGACGTTTATCGTCTTTTTCTTTGTGATGTTCAGCCTCGCTCGACCTTTTTCCCCTTGTCGGGTTCGACCCGAGTCTTTTTGTCATTCGTAGTCTATTTCTTCATATGACCGACTTAACCATGTTTTGCACACAAAACAACGTAAAAACTTGTTCACCCGGACCTGAAAATGCTTAATTCTTGGTTCTGGAATACATCGCATCCACTCTGATATCGCTTTCCATCGCATCCGCTCTGACATCACACTTTGCGTTTCGTCGTCCTTACCATTTTTCATCACGTTTATCTTTTATCTTTTGTGATTTGCGATTGCGATCGGGTCCCATCGCATCGCACATCGCACGTCGACATTATTAACATCTATCTCCTGCGGCAATCCTTTGAAAATTGCGATGTGCAGTTGTGATCGCATCGCATCGCAAAAAAACTTAAAAATGTCAGGCGCTTACAGGTAAGTTTAAAATGGTGCGAAGTGCGCCATGCGACGCGCTTACTACGGGAAAATGCGAAAAAGGCATAAGGTAAGGAAAAGGCATAAAACAAAGGTTTTGCATGCGGATTTGGTGATATATGGAGGGTAGATGGGTCCCATTTCATCGCAAATCGCATTTTGAAAGGTTTTTAGGATAAAGTAATGAAAAACTTGGCAATTGGGCTGATGCGAAAAGCGATTTGGGTGTATGATAATGAAAATAGAAGGGAAATACCTTAGGGAAAAATGAAAAGGAAAAGGTATAAAAGGCGAGGTGGGTTCACTTCTGGTTTAAAAGTTTAGAATAAGGAGAAAATAAGGGGCAAAGAGGGTGAATGAAATGGAATGGGGACAGAAATGAGGCTTGATTCCCTTCAGACCTTATCAGCAACACTTCCTTCCTTCTACTGAATAGAAAAGGCAGATTGATTCCTTTGAAGCTCTTTACCGTCAAGAGTTCCCTTTCTTTCTCTGAAAAAAAATGATAGCCATGGAATATTATTTTCAGTAAAACAACATAAGCAATAGTCAGTCACCTAGTGATACTGTAAATTACAGTACTCTAACAAAAACATCAACGATTGTGATCTAATCTTGAATCGGCGACTAAGATTAGAAGATGTTTGATCCGCGTCACTTAAGTCATTCTCATCACATGTTTAATTTAATTACCTTTAATCTTTTAATTTTCCTAAGTTAGACTTAGGGTCCTTAATTAAAAATATTAATTAATTAAATATCTCTTAAACCAGATGAAATTTCTTCAAACGTTTTTTGGATCTTGGAGATCTTAAGTACTCTAGTCCCTCCACAAAGTTTGGGAGCTAGAGCACATCCGATGCTACCCCAACACCCCAAAATCTCAACAACATCAACAGTATGGACTGCCAAATCAGCAACCAAGTCAACCCACTTGCAAATTTTTAGTTATTGAGCCAAAACTTCATAACATCATAACTTGAGCATACAATATTGGTTTGAGGCGATTCAAGTGGCGTTGGATTCAAAACGACAAGCACTATGATCTAGCATTGGTTTCAGGCGATTTCGAGCATTTTCATTTTTGAGCATTTTTTAATCCCCTGGATCAACCCCACTTTTGGGTAAATTGCCCAACCAACTACTTTTGGTGGGTAACCTTCTTGGAAATACCTTCCGAGCTACCTAAATTCTAACACTCCCTCTTGGTGAGAAAGGTATTTCCTCCACGCTTCCAACTCCCTGACTTTCCTTGCATGTCGATGACCGTCCTCACATGGGTCATGACTTTCCTTGCATAGCCATACCTGCCCTTGCATGGACCACATCTTCTTTGTACTAGGCCTAGCTTTGTCTTTGCATGGTGCAGGAATATCCTCGCATGCAACATGACTTTCCCTTGAACCATCATGAATGTTCTCGCATGGTCCATGACTATCCTTGCATGGGCTGAAAACTCCTCTATCTTGTTAGAACCTGAAGATTCAGACTTCCATAGGGTAGTTGACAATCCTTCACAGTCTCCCTCTAAAGCAAGACTCCCTATGAACCTACACAACCTCCACTAGCTCATTCTGCTTCCTACACACACTATGATCCACGTCCTCTTCAAAGTAGCTCTGATACCATGTTGAATTTTCCTTAGGAACCAGATCTAGTTTGAGGCTAATCACGCACACAAACACACTAGGAACCCTCAACTTATAAGCACTTTGCACAGCGAAAATCTTCAGCATTGAAATCAATTAAGTACACAGAGAATTGAGCCCAAAGCTCGATTATTTTATTAGTCCATCAATAAAAGAATCATGGGGCTACCATACTAGGAATCATGGCCCTCGATCACTAGTACAGCTAGTATACATAGTATACAAAACTGCGGCTTGCGATCTGCTTCTTCATATCAACAAACTGCCCACAAAATACAGAAATAAACAATTTGAATTACTAGTTTGAGAAGACCTTCTTCTTCAGCCCTTTCAGTCCACATTATCCACTGTTCTAGCAGTCCTTTGCCTTCATCAAAACATACAGAAATTTTCTCCATTAAACCTTTGTCACACATAGTTGCTCACAAGGTATTTGACCCATCAAATACACTGCATATCAGCCTTCAGAACATCAGCCACTCACAGCAAGATTTGTCCTTCAAACTCACTGCATCTTAACCCTTATTATACAGAGAACAGATCTTTTTGCACTTTGTCATCTTGCTGCCCACATGGCAGACCTCTTTGTTAGCTTCTTAGATATGGGCTAAATGCTTAAGCCCATAGATCACATTTCGTTACACCTTTGTCCAACCTTCTTCTAGTCATGATCACATTTGAATGACCTTAACCCCAACACTAAGGGTCTCAGTTCTATATCAACAGTTTCTGTAGCTTATAATAGTCTGCAGCAGGCCCAATCAGGCCTCTCTACACCCTTGGACAGCTACTCTTTAGGTCTGGACAAGGTTCAGTTGCTTTCTAGGCCATGGTCCTATCTCTGCTAACCTTACAGGGATGCTTGGCCCTTCCAGTGGCGTTCGCACCACAGATATAAACCCTTACTGTTACAGATTTGTTGTTACAGATCCATTGCACTCACGGATTCCTTGACCCTTAACTTGCTTGTTGGACAGATCTAACGTTTTTCTTTTATCCCTCTCCTCACACAGAAATCTCACATCTGCCCTAGAACTCTCGACTTGCCTGTCCAAACCACTTGACAGACCTCAGCTTGTCCACACAGGCCTCTCTTCCATCTTCAGTCAGCTTCTCGGTTAGTGGCCTCACTTTTGCACCTACAGCTAGCCCTTTCTTGGCTGCGACCACCCCTTCCTAGACCTGATCAGACCTCGGTCATCCAAACCATCAATTCCTAACCACAGAGATCTCGGCCTCCTTGGACAACTTCAAGCAAACTCTTGAACTCGTCCATGCTGAACAAAACACAGCCTCCTTAGAACAACGCTTCTGCTCCTTACTTGACTATCTTTCTCTATGGTCTGCGGCCCTCCTAGGGAAAACGACCTCCTCAAGTGAAATCCATCTCACTTGAAATACAATGAGCCTCTCCATAGGCTCCTCTATTTATCCTTTTCTCTTGGGTCATCTAAGAAACCACTAGAACTTAGGGTTTTGGCCACTCAATCCATTAGAAGAAACAATTATTTTCTTTGGGTTCAAATCCCCACTTTTGGGTAAATTACCCAACCAACTACTTTTGGTGGGTACTTTTCTCGGAAATACCTTCCGAGCTACCCAAAATCTAACAGGCCACCACATTCTTTTTACCCTTTACGTATTCAATATCAAAATCATAAGCTTGGACCTTACTTATCCACTTTTGTTGTCTTTTGTTCAGGTCTTTTCGCTCCAAGAAATGACGTAAACTGTTATGGTTCGTCTTGACTACGAACCTACTTCCTACCAAGTATTGCCCTAAAATTTGCAAAAGTGTGCATGATAGCTAGCATCTCTTTGTCATATATGGAGCAAAGCCTTTCTAAATCCTCGAGCTTTCGGCTTTCAAATGCGATTGGATGTCCCTTCTGCATCAGTACAACTCTTATTCCTTCTTCGAATACATCACACTCTAATACAAACGGTTGAATGAAATCGGGAAGTGCCAATACCAGACATGAGCTCATTACCTCTTTGAGCCTATTGAATGCCTTGTTTGATTCTTTCATCCACCTGAATGCTCCTTTCTTTGTCAAATTTGTCAGAGGTGTGCCTAATTGTGAGAATATTTTGACAAACCATCAATAATAGCTGCAAATTCTAAAGAATCCTTGTAACTTTGTCAAGGTCTTGGGTGTAGGCCAATCCAATATTGCCTGAATCTTTTCCTGGTGTACTTGCACTCCATGCGCACTAATTATATGTCCTAGATAAATAATTTTCGTCATCCCGAATTCGCACATCGATGCCTTGGCATAGAGTGACTGTTCTTTCATTATGCCCAAAATTTCGTCCAGATGTTCCAAGTGGCCTTCCCATGTCTTACTGTATATGAGGAGGTCATCAAAGAATACTAGTAAGAATTTCCTTAACTGTTTGTTGAAGATGCTATTCATACAAGACTAGAATGTAGCGTGAGCATTGGTTAGCCCAAATGGCATGACCAAAAACTCAAAGTGCCCATAGTGGCATCGAAAAGTTGTTTTTGGAACACCTTTTTCTCGAACCCGAATTTGATGATATCCTGATGATAGGTCAATCTTTAAAAAGTATATTGTTCCATATAATTCATGTAGTAATTCATCGATCCTAGGAATGGAGTACTTGTTCTTGATGGTTATTTTGTTGAGTGCTTGGTAGTTAATACACACCCTCCATGTGCCATCCTTCTTTTTCACCAAAACTATCGACGAAGCAAATGGGCTTGAGTTGGGTCTAGTGTGGCCCATAGCTAGCAATTCTTGGATTGCCTTCTCTATCTCATCCTTGAATTTCTTCCAGGCTTGGCCCCTTCTTCCAACTCTATGGAATGTTCAAACCCTCTCTTGGGAGGTAGTCCTAGGGGAATCTGATCAAATACCTGTCCATACTTATTCAACACTTGCTAAATGTTTGCCTTGTAATGTGGGTTGTTATTTTCAGGTGTCTTTTGGCTTGTAATCAAACATTCTGCAACATATGCTCTGTCTCATTGTTATGAGGAATTCTAATCTACAGATAAACTAGTCTTCCCTGAGTGTGGTGTTCCTTCACTCAGAACAGCAGAAGAAAGGTAAATGTTCTTTTCTCTAAAATAGACAGAAAGATAGAAGGAATAAAGACCTACTTGTGATCCTTCGCTCTCGTTCCTCTTCTATTGTCATTCTCGTTGCTCTTGATCTAGCTGAAACCTACTTGATCAATACCTGCACTCAAAAACAGAAGACAACAAACGACATACAGATATAAATTCTATCTACCTTAACCAAATTGAGCCAATTAAATTTGAGAATACATTCACAAGATATAAATGCATATATGAGAGAAAGAACAAATATCTTTACTGAAATAATAGGAGTAGATTACAACCAGTGGATAAATTCGTCATCAACCAGCTCCAACTTCATTCCATCCTCATCACACCAAGCATCATCTCAACAGCATAACAATGTTTCAGCTCTCAAGAATTGAGAATCCAAAAGCATAACATTACACAAATTTCTTCCTCCCCTTGCACTTAGATGAGTGCTCAATTTATAGGGAAATTGTAGATAGTTTCTCAATAAATGATATTGAATGGCTTTCTAATAATAGATGAGACATGTTTCCAAGTTCAATGGTGATGGATGAACACATGTATTCGAAGTATGACACCTATGAGCTCTTCTAAAAGGCACTAGACATGTGGAGACTCCCGGAACAATGATCATTTCGCTCCTAGGAGACCATTGCACCCTTCAGTGTCGGGAAGTGCTTTGCAGAGCACCCTTGCATGGGGGTAAGTGCTTTGCAACGCACTTACGCCCATTCAGAGGAGTGTTGATGAGTCAATGGGTCATTTTAACTATACTTCGAACATTGAAACTCTCATGAATTAAAGCCATCAGTGGAATGACTTTTCTAGGGCATGTAGCAACTGAATTAGAGGATGATAGACCCTGTTTGTATTGAATTAGGGGATGGTAGACCATGTTCATACTGGTCTTAGGGATGATGCCCAAATTGACCTATAACAGCTGCCCCCTAAAGCATGAAGTCAAAATAATGATAATATTTAGATGAGATGCTTTATGGTGTGGTGAGTAGGATCTGAAGCGTACGATGACCTGCATCTATTTGCAATACATTACATCATTACATCATGATATCTTGTACATCTTGGACATGAATTGCTGAGGGAGGCATACCCATGCTCAGGGCATAAACTATCATAACACGTACATAAATCAGAAAGTTGTCTACAGATATAGACATGCCTACAGATATAGGCCCATGATAGGATGACCATCTGTATGTAAAGCCATCATACGGATGATGTAGTACAATTCCTGAAATCGTAGCCAGGATGGATGAAACTAGATCCGGGGTCTTCTATCTCGTTCACTCAATCGTTCAAGTACAAGTCTAACCATGCGAATATGTAATCTGAAGTCAAACATGGGAAGATATTGTCTGATTACCAGCTAATGATGTAAGCCGTTAACAGACGCAAGAGAAACCACCGTTGATGTTAATCGTTCTCAAGGTACTGCAGCGCAATTTGCAGGGCGTGAATAGATGATTTGATGTCGAACGCCAAACAAAATCTTTCGGTCGAAGGTCTATGATGTCAACCTATTGCCGAAAGCGAGAAACCTGTCGTTGATGTAAGCAAGTTCCAAGGCACTGGAAAGATGTTTCTAAGTCAACTTCCTGGATGATGAGTTGATGTCGACAGGAAGCGACTCGTCGCAAATACGACACGAAACGGGAGTAATGATTTTGGAAACAAAATGTGACTTGATGAAGTAATGCTCAGGGTTGGCAATCATGAAAATGAAGGTTTATGAGTATTGCAGAAAATGAGGAATTACTGGATGACTTCTCTTGAACATATCGGCGACACTGAAATGAGTTGGCAACATTGACCCAAAACCGAAGTGATGGATGGTATGATAGACCATAGGTATAACAGACTTTCAAGAAGATTACCCAACCCAAAGCCACGGAGATGAAGTGAAAGTGTCATGTTCAAGAGCGACATGCTACCGTAAAGTGTTTTGTTCTTTTTCCCAAATTTTCCCCAGTCATTATTGACGAGTACCTCTTTATTTTTTAACAAGCTTGAGGACGGTAACACATGCTTGAACTATAATTCGACCCTTCGGGTGAATACATCGCTATTTGATGATTTAACGAGTCTAGCGATAGTGAAACTCGATCTTGTCATGATCGAACAAGTCCGTCGCTATTTGATGTTTTAACGAGTCTAACGACAATGAAAACTCGGTCCTTTTTCATGTTTAAAGAGTTTAAAAAAGGGACGAAAATAAAACTCCACGAGTCCTTTTTCGTAAATTTGTCGCTCAGGTCTGAAAAAGTGTAAAATGATACTTGATAAAACCTCTTAGCCATGTTCGACTAAGGTGTTCCTTTTTCATAAATAATGTATCTCAGTCTGGAAAAGGGTTAAACTTATACTGAGTAGATGTCGTTTCATTTCCTTTAACGAGCTCGAACAAATAAGTGCTTGGCAATCTTTTCACATTAACAGACTCTGAAAAGAGCTAAAAGAAGACTCCAGGGGGGTTCCTTTTTTGTGTTTAACAGAGCTCGAAAAAGAGATAAAAGTATGCTCTGTGGTCAAATCATTTTTGGATAATTGTGCACTTCAAACTCACTGTATCAGCTGTAAACCTGTTCAGAGAACCATCAAACGGATTAAAAATACCTGTTTTATAGTAAAAATGAAGAAAAACTATAGTCACGTCATTAAATATGATTAAAATAATCAAAATGAATAATAAAAAGAAGTTTTTACCATTCCATAGTTACCATTTGAAATTTAGGAGCTCTGAACCTGCTTTTCCCTCGGACTTTAGCGGTAGATTACGATAATTTCAATGGACAATTTCTAGCGTCGTTTGATCCAGGTTGGAGATCTAAACCTTCTCTTCCTTTTAGTGTCATTTTTGTTTCATTTCATACTGAATTTTTAGGTTTTTGAGCCCCCTTGGGTAAATCTATTGCGTTCTGAGGGAAACGCACCCTTGCATGCTGAAAAGTGCATTGCAGAGCACTGAAATCGAAGCTCAGATGCTCTGCAGCACTCCGTCTATAGACCAAGGGTGCGTTGGGCGCATTTCACAAATTTGTTTCTTGTTGTGTGCTCAAAATTTCCCAAATTTTTTGCATGAAATAGATCCTAATGAAGCTTATGGTTGGCTTTTAGGTATTGATCAGATCAAAATGACCATTACATGGCAAGAAAGAGAACATGAAGAACATGACATGATTGCCCTAAATGATCCTGGCACTATAAGAGCCCTCAAGGATTGTGGGTTACTTAAGTATTTCAAATTATCAGGGATGAGACAGCATCTTAAACTATTAGAGTTCCTGGTTCGTTCATGGGATCCGGCATCTCAGGCATTTCATATTGGGGACAAAGTGCTCCCAATACTAGTTGAGGATGTTTACTTTTTTACTGGATTATCGAGAGGTGGTTCTCCTATTTCCCTTGCAGGATCTGCTCTTGGAGGCAAGAAAGTGAAGGACTACATACGCTGGCATTTTCAACCAGGTACTGAACCTAGCAAAGATGGGAAGATAAACATTTGTGATGTGCGTGATTTGCTTTTGAGAACTATCCTTTTCACTATTGCAAAACTTGTTGGCTCTGTGACACTAAATGTTGCAAACCGTTCATACATGCAGTATGCTCTTGAGTGTCTCGAACTGACAGTGTTCAACTGGGTTGAAGCAGTACTCTTTTAGATGAAAGCACAGCTGACTAAAGCAAAGGGTGGTAGAAAAAAGAATTTCAGTTATGGCTCAATCCTGATTTCCTTTATTTTAGAGCGAGTTCCATTGATGCAGCCGCAGCATGTGACACTGAGTATATCTGGTCCTAGAGATCCTCGAATGCAGCAATGGGTCAAGTTGATGGCTAGGCATGCTGGTCAGTCGACTATCATATTCTCTACTGCATTCTTTGCCTGGCTCCGACGACAGATTATCGCCATAGATGAGTATTCGTACGCAGGGATAGATTTCCGTGGAGATCCAAATTTGATTTTACCAAATGGCGCTCAATGGGGTGCAATGGGTAAAAATGTTTTGACCATGTTTTTTTATTTTAAGGTTTCTACATGTTTTTGTATTTTTATGTTTTCCAAGACTAAACTAATGTTTTTTATGTACACAAATGTGGGTCGCGTTCGACCAGTGGGTCGACCGGAGCAGGCAGCGGATGAACCAACAGAGAGGACTATCGAGAGAGAAGTCCTTCGGAATTTAGATTTGACCGAGACTCTTGCTAAGTTGCAGCAGCATGTTGAGGGATTGACTCTTGGGATACCGGATGTCCGGATCGAGGAGTTACCTATGAGGCTGCAGCGCCATACTATTGGTGTTCCTAGCCATTGGATGAGGCTATTGTGCAGGATAGCTAGAGAAATTGCTTGTTATCATGAGCATCACTAGTTTTACTTTTGACATTTTTGTATACATTTTGAGGTCAGATGACCAGTGTGTCTTGGGCACAAATTCTGCAAAAACCTAACTATCTATCTATTTGTTTTCAGTGTTTTCCTATGTTTAATGCCTAATCCTATTCAATTGTGTGATGTGAATTGAAAATGTGTCTTTACATGTTTTGCAAATGTATGTTTAAAACATAATTCGCTAAAGAATCAGTTAATGTGTTCAAATTTTTGGAAATGTGTTGATATTGAATGTAATCAAAATGTCTTTCCAAAAGTCGAACTCTAAGGAACATACAATGAATTGTTGGATTTTGGACGGTATAGACACTAGTAAGTTGTAGTACGACAAGCTGTGAGTCTAACTTAATGATGATGCGGTTAATGCCAAGTGAAATGGCATCAGAGAGAAGTTCGATCAACGTGCTATACTCAGCGATATTGTTTGTTGATCAACCGATACAAATCCCTTGAAAACTCACTAACTCGCCACCTGGAGCGAAAATGGCCCATGCTGCAGAGGATAGGTTCTTCGTACTACGACTAGCACCATCGGCGTACCCAACGAATGGTTCCAAAGTTTCAGTCAGTTGCGATTAAATGTAAAGTGGATTACTAACTTCCAGAAAACTCTAAAAAACAAACTAAGACAATTAATGCAATCAAAGCATATACACAATATGATACAAAAGTTTACTACGCTCAATTAAGCATAGTAACGTTTAAGATACAGCGCATTTCGAGGCTACGTCAACAAAATTCCATCATAATCAACTAACTCATAAGTGCCTGTTAAACACGCATGGTAAATGGGGAACACACAAGGAGAAAAATAGGATAAGCGTGAGAGTTATTTTACTATTAACCATAGATGTGCTTTTATAGTACATTAGGTGACCCTTGGATTCATCTTCCAAGTGGTCTCTTGGACTCCTTTGGTCCATTCGCCTTCCACACCTACCCGTTGAGGATTAGGTGTCCAACATTCCCCCCCTTAATCCGAAGGGGTATGTGTGAGTCCAAGAAGAGAGTTGTAATACAAATCTGCAAAGTATGCATGGCATCACTTAGGCTGAATCATCTCTCTGAAATGTTGGCATAAAGAAGTGGTTTAAAGATGACCACCAACACTAGAACGCAACGCTTATTGTAGTTCTCGGAACTCTTCCAAATCTAGCAAGAAGTTGAGGGCTTCTGCTAGAGGAAGTGTCCCTCATATTTGAAGAGGGAGACCTTCAACCTAGAAGAAGGGAGGTCTACAACCTGTGATGGTTTAAGGATGACCACCAACACTGGAATGCTTAATGCATTTCCCAGAACTCTGCCAAAGCTGGCAAGAAGTTGAAGTCTTCTGCTAGAGGAAGTGTCCCGAATTCTTTAAAGAGGAAGAATATGAACCTCGCATAGATGGTTTAAGGTTGTCCATCAACCAAAGGCATGCTCATGGGCATCCGTGTCTCTGGCTACAACTCTGAATCTGGAATGACAAGTTGTGGCTCAGGCTCGCTTGAACTGCTATGTCTCTGGCTACAACTCTAAATCTGGAATGACAGGTTGTGGCTCAGGCTCGCTTGATGTGGCTTCGAAGCTTGTAGATGACCACCATTTTCCCCCCTGTCAGGTACAAGGTGAGATGATGGCGAAAACTCAACTGCAAGATTGTTCAATATTCTAGAACAAGTTCTGACATGTGAATTAAACATCTTCATGGTTGTTGATGCCCATTGCCAAGAAGCAATCCATCCAAGATGAATCTTTGTTCTTGCAGGAGGCTTGTTTCTGAAGCATCTGTGTGAAGAATGGGTGTGCCGACCACAATGCTTGCATGGGTGAAGATCAAAACAGTGATCTTTCATATGGCCAACGTGATCACAGTGTTGGCATTTTACAATTTGTTGTTGTTGTTGTGGAAGAGGAGCAGGATCTGGAACAGCTGAAGGTGAACTGCCATAAAGAAATCCGGCACTCTCAAATTTGATGGGCTTGGAGTAGTCTGGAATATGAAAGGACAACTCCTTGTCATATCCAAGACCAGTTCTGTGTTTGTTGTGAACAAGCTCTTCCCAAGGTCTGATGATGGGCTTGGGAAGTGCAGGTTGGATGTCTGCATCTTTCTGCAGATTTGCTCCTGAAATGGGTACTGAATGTGAATCAACTGCAGCATTATTGGCTTGCTGCTTATGGGAGTCTGTTCCAATGTTCTGAACATAAACAGGTTCAGAATGATGGCTATGTTTCTATAATTCTTCTTGCTATAGCTGAGATTCAAGCTGCAAAAACTCAATCTGTTATTGTGCATTTTGCAGAGAGGTTTGAATATATGTGAGAATGTCTTTTTTGACTTTAACTGTGTCTTCAGCAGAACATAGTATCAAAGTATTTAATAACTCCAATATTGTGCTAATTCTGGTCATTTTCATAAGTACTACTCCGAAGAATGATGAAATTACAATAGTTAATGCCTAGAATTAGGCCTTAGGCTCACAACTCATTCCAACTTGTAAATGGAAGGTACCCTCAAATGATCAATGTAAATAATGTTTGTGCTTTCCAATCATGCAATCAAAAGTGGAAGAGTTCTTTGTTCTTCTCAAGGAAATCGAATCAAAAGAAGCATTTCAAAACTCGAGAGAAGCAAACATTTGGGTCGAGCTATATGAATGATATTTATTGTATTTCTCCTCCTGGTCAATCAAATCAAATCAAATCACTTGTGCTTCGCCCCCAAGAACAAGAGAATCCAAAAGACTTGAACCCAGCTTATTGGAAGAATAATGGACCATCCAGTTATTGTTCTTCAGAAGAAGTGGGAACAACATTCAACACGTGGAATTCAACCATCACATAATGAGATAGATTTAAAACACAACTCAACGTTGTGTTAAGCATGAAACCAACACACATGTAAATATTCAACCAATCGCACAAAGGAAAGGACTAGGTTTTAGTCAATGCAACATAGAGAAGGTTCAACGCGTAGAGAGTAGAGATTGGAATCTGAAGCAACGCATATAATTCCAATGCACAAATAACTTTGGCAGAAAATAAACCCCAAAGATCCACATAACTTATAGTGTTATATATGTTGGCTAGCTTTCTGGCTATATTTTTTATTGCCCTTCGCCTCGTTGCCGATGGGGCCAATGTTGTGGTCAACTACATCAACAATGCAGACAAAGCAGAACAGATCGCCTCTGCTATCAACTCATCCCGTGGTCACATGGCAGCCATTGCCGTCAGAGCCGATGTCTCAAGCTTTGGGGATGTGACCCGATTGTTCGACAAGGCGGAGGAAATTTTCTGTGGAGTTCAAATAGTAGTCAATAATGCAGGGATCATTGACTCTACCTGCGCAACAATAGCGGAGACTAGCCCAGAGGAGTGGGATGCCACTTTCAGCGCCAATTGCAAAGAAAGGGGCAAGTGGTTGAGTCAAGATGTGAACGAGCCACACAAAAAAACGTTTCTGCACAAGAGAATAGACCGAGAGGTGTGGTTGTTCATTTCGTTATTTGGAACTGTATGCAAAAAAAAACAACTCAAAACTGATGGGGCTATTTCAAACAGAAGAGTGTAATGACAACGACATTTCCAACGTTATTGTTGCAAGCAGGAAGCAAGGCACGAAGAGATAGGTGGAGAATGGCAAATCCTTTACTGTGGACATAAAATGGTAGAGCCATTACTGACAGGGCCTGACATTCTAACAGAAAATAGGCTCAGATGACAAGTCTCTGCTCTTACAAATGCCCAGAAAGGGACAAAACAAACAAGGAGGAGAGCGCGGGTTCACAACATGCACAAAAAGGCCGATGTAAAATTTTCAGGTATGTTAGGTTGGAAGAGCGTTAGAATACTGTACACGACCTGTAACACTGACAAAAATTTGGCGCAGACAATTTTATCAGAGACTAGGCAAGGACAATTCTGCACAAATGTAGAGAGACGCCCAAAATCATTGCACCACAAACTAGTGGTTCAAACTTGAGCAGGGCAGGAAGGAACCTGCTCTGATACCATGTTAAACGCGCATGGTAAATGGGGAACACACAAGGAGAAATATAGGATAAGCGTGAGAGTTATTTTACTATCAACCATAAATGTGCTTTTATAGTACATTAGGTGACCCTTGGATTCATCTTCCAAGTGATCTCTTGGACTCCTTTTGTCCATTCGCCTTCCACACCTACCCATTGAGGATTAGGTGTCCAACAGTGCCCTTAGCCAAAACTCTTTTGACAATGTAGGGGCCATGTCATAGTGGCTCAAATTTTCCTGTTCCTATCAAATCAGCTTCCTGATCATAAAGCAAGACTAGGTCTCTCTCTGAGAAGATGTGAGGCTTGACATCGCAGTCATATTGCGCCTTGATTCGTCTCTTATGCGCTTCGTTGGCCAATGCGGCTTCACGACGCGTTTCATCTAGATGGATGAGGTTAAAAAGACACGCTTCTTCATTAGAGGTGTCAGGTAACAAGTCAATAGCGAGTTTTAATGATGGAATTTCACATTGGATTGGTAAGATAGCTTCCAGACCATACACCAACTAAAAAGAAGTAAATCCGGTTGCATTTCTCACCAAGGTTCGATATGCCCATAAAGCCGAGTATAGGATTAAATGCCAATTTCGTTTATGAACCCCTATCATTTGTTGAAGCATTTGCTTAAGAATCTTGTTAATGGCTTCAACTTGTCCATTAGATTGCGGATAATAAGGGGTAGAACTATCATGCGACAGTCCTAATTTGACAATCAACTCATTCATCATGTTATTGCGAAAATGCTTACCATGATCTATAACTATAGCTTGTGGTACACCAAACCGAGAAATGACATGATTGAAAAAGAACAATGTAGTTGTTTCGCCTATGTTATTGAATGTAGGCATCGCTTCGACCCACTTGGTAAAGTAGTTGACTGCGACAATAATATAACCATGCCCCTTGACCAAACGAGGGTTGCAGGTCATGAAGTCAATGCCCCATTTTGCAAATGGTCCCACAGCGATGACAGGATGCATTGGTGCTGGCGGCATGCGGATTTTACAATCAAATATTTGGCGCGCATGACAACTTCTGACCGCGAGAATGCAGTCGCAGAATATGGTTGGCCAGAAGTAACCAGCGCAGAGAATCTTCTACGCGATAGCGTACCCAGACAAGTGTCCACCATAAGCACCAGCATGACAATCACTCAGAACTTTCTCGGCCTCCTCATTAGTGAGGCACCTCCTTAAAATCGTATCGACACCATGACGATAAAGTGTATCGCTGATGATCAGATAATCTTTGGCTTGGTATCGGATACGTCGTTGTTGTGAGCGAGAGGTATCGGGGCGGAAAGTTTGGGTTTAGAGATAAATGATAAAATCCCCATACCAAGGGTCAGATGACCCAATCAAAAACAAAGACTCATCTGGAATTGATGGTTCTAATATAGTTTAAGTACTATTAGAGGGAAGGTCACAGATTTCATTATGCCTTGCTCTTAATTCTCAGATTTACAATGCAAGATACAAAGAAAGTTGGCTCAATAATGAGCAAAATAGACACTGGTCTATGACACACTGCTACATGGTGCTAGTCTTCCTCTGCTTTGCTATGAAATTTCTCTCCTTTGCATGGCTCAACTATGGAACAAAGAATCAATTACAATATGAATGAAATCACCTTCTACCCTTGTAGTTCAGTTATTAATATGTCATGGTAGCCATTAGAAATTTTGCATGCCACAACCTCTGATTACGGTTACAGTTTCTACATGCCCCAACCTCCAGTTAGGGTTAGGGTTTTTGACCCTACATATTCATCTTGAAAATCCACATGACTACCTTCACGTATTTTTTGAGTAATGGGAGCTGATGTAGCATCCACTTGGAGTTGGTACTACAGTGGTCAAAGCATAGGTCAACTTTTGGAAGCCATAATTTTCTCATATGGACTCCAATTGACATGCTCTTTGGACAGTTGGAAAGCTCTCAACATGTACTAACCCCTGGGGAAATTGGTTATGCCAATTACACCTTTTTGACCCCCAAAAGTGCATTTTTAGGCCACAAATGAGCAGTTTTCAATTTTGACCCTGCTCGATGGATTTCAGGATCACTCTCAAAATGGCCCCTAAAGTTAACAATTCTTATTTTCACCCCACATAATACCAAAAATGATGAAGTGTTATAGTTCAACTTGGCATCACATAGAGTTTAACTTTTTAAAGTGATGTGCAATTATATGTCCATACCTTTTAAAAATTAAGACCAACACATATGGCAAATTGGAGCCATTTGTCCAGAAATGCATAGGCATGCAAGGAGAAGGCATCTAAAAAGGATTTTGATCTACAACCAAATAATGCTTTTAAAGATGTCCCATATATCTATTCTATTTGCAATATGATCGCATCATGAAGTGCTTATCTCTGCTTTAATTTACACAGGACACAGTTTCTACTCAGTTTCATGTTACATCGTTGAACAAAATTGATGGTACACCACAATTAAAATCTTTGTTATTTGTCTGGAAATCTCAAAATAATACTTAGTCGTTGGGCTGCTACAGACTTGAACTCCAGCAAAAAAAGTCTATATTTACACTGCTTGAAAGTCATACAATCTCTATAACAGGGAATAAGGGACATGGACAAAACAGAGATAGACTAAACCATTAATGTGGTACATTTTTATGAGCTTTGAACATCTATGGGAAATCCCTTACAATCAACAGCTTATGAACCAATTACTTACAGCAAAATCCCTTTGTTAATTCTCTGCCATGCATATTCCTCCCATCCATGTGGCAATCCATCAATGTACTCCCGTGTGAGTATTGTGCTACTATTGCACACCTGGAAACTTCAACCATTGTACAGATCAACAAGACATTCTAAAAAAGAAGAACTTGTAGGTGCAAGTTGTTAGCCTTACTGGTTATTCGAAGACAGAATAGAAACTAAATCAATCTACCTATTTCTGTGAAAAGAGTCATAAAATCAAAAAAGATATTGAAAATTATAGGCCAGAACAACTTGCCTGTTCCCATGTACTTAAGGCTTCACAAAGGTTGAAGTTGAATGATAAGCTCTCCAGCTCTCCAGTCTTTGGATCTTTCTGGCAATATTGAATACAGCATTGTTAATGACCAACAGGACAAAGAAGTTTATATGTCGTTGTGCACTGAAGAAAGTTACCATGAACTATCTTATTAAAAGAGATTAGAAATGCAAATGAAATGCCTTCATCACAGGGTCTCTAAGAGATCTCGAAAACATACCCACTTGGGCACCGTGTCAGTAGGAAACTTTAGAGTCACCCAGCAGTAGTCTTTTCTCACAGCTTGCAAACCCAGCCCATTTGCACTCTATCATGTCATTTAAATGTCAAATATTAGCACAGTAACACAGAAAATCAAGCATCAATAATTCAAACTTCAAGCTACTAATCTGAGAGGCAAACATGGAATAAATAGTTAGAGATCCTGCCATCTGTCGAAAATGTATGTTTTCTCTATGAAGCCTCGATTAGAAAAAATATCCAAAATTCAGGGTGAATAAGAAAGACAAGGAACATGAAGCAAACAAAACATGTCCAGACATTCCCAATAGGTTGTGAACCCCTATGCATTCCCAGCTGCAAGGGCCCCAAAAAAGTGCCAAACAGGCATGTTTTAAGCGTTGTTTCAGCACCATATCACAGTTGGTGGGTCCCAGAAATGGCCAGCAAGCCTAAAAATCCAAAAACATGAATTTTATAATAAAATAATTAAAACAAAAACCTATTCAATCTATAACAATGCCCCAACCTCACAAAAAAACAACACAAAATGAAGATATAGAGTGATCATTGGGCTAAGGTTGCTTCCTTTTAAGCCTAGGAACTCTAATTAAAAATGGGGACCATAACTATTGCTTAATCCCCTAGATTTTTCTGTTAGTGGGTATTAATTGGGCGATAAATGCAATATGCAAACATCAATGATCAACAGCTGGCCCTGCCATGGGAAGGAAGGCATGAGGTCTGTTTCACATCTCCATATGGAATTGCAGGTTTCAACCATGGCTATTCAATGCACAGAGATGATTCCATCTTTGAAATGTGGGAAAATTCATGCTCTAAGTTCTTTGCTGGGGAGAACTTCTGGTTGTTTAGCTCAGAATTTGCTCAGTTGGGGCTCTGGTGGTGGTTTCAGCACCCCCTGGGTGGTGTTTTTGGTCTTCTAGTGTGGAAGCATCCAGATGTTTTTTCCCTGTCCTATTCCTATGGTGTTTGTGTTTCGTTTTGGTGGGTGACGACTGGACAGAATGTTTTTCTGGGGTTTGTGGTGGCAAGCAGTGCTTTGTTCTCAACATTGGAACTTTTCATCTTCCACTTCTGTCATAGTGCTTCGTTCAGGCAAGTCCTGGTTCCCAGGCCTTTTTCCTTTGGCAACTGTGTCTCAGTTTTTCTGTTATTAAATCTTGGAGTTGTTGGATTGGGATAAATTAGGAATTTCATTCTATCCATCTGTGGTTTGTGGATCAGCTTTCCTTGCCTGGTTTGGTTCTACTGGTCTAGTTCCAAGGCCTGTAGCCCCCTTTGGTTTGCTAGTCTTCTCTCTTTTCAGTTTGTTGATCTCCTCTCTGGATTTTTCTTCTGTTGAAGGTGAGAACAGGTTTACCATGGACAATGATGACGTAAATGGAATTCATCAAGTTCTTCACCGGCACGAGGACATCAGCCACGCCAATAGCAGCACATTAATGGTAATTTCTTCCAAAAATACTAAATTTGAACAGGCTAGCACCACCCATAACACCAACACTGTCAGCATTATTTTGCCTCAGAAAACAGTGAATTGACTAATTGGAGACAAAGTGTAATAGATTACGAAGTCTGGTTTTCTCTCGGTATCTGGAATCTCTCTCCATCACCTCCAACAACCAAGGAACTGACAAATCGCTTCAATCAGGGTTAAAGGAAGATGAAACTGTTCATCTCCTGCCTGATCCTATGGAGATTGACGGTCCAAGCTCCCCTCAATCTGATGAGAGGCAGGAAGAAGAAGGGCAATGTTCATCTATGCAGTTAGTTTGAATGTTTTTTCAAGTAATATGTATTTTGTGTCAATATTTCAAGCAAGCTTGAAGTGAACAAAGTTCGTACTTCTCGTTAAATACTCCAGAAGACTTGGAATATGAAAATATCCATTGAGCATACAAATATTATATTAAAATGTATGATGAATGATAATTTGAATGTTATAAATGAGGCCCGCTTATATAGCTAGGCAGGCACCTCTTCACGGAAGGTCATGTGCCATCAGACATGCCTCTTCAACCTAATTACTACTTAACTAATCATTATTTATTGATTACATTATTTATATCATTTTATTCATAACATTGCCTTCCTCCTCAAAAAGTTTTGTCCTCAAAGCTTGTTGATGAAAGGCTTGATCTCTTTTTTCTGCTACAAATGTTTTCTCGTCTCGGAGTAGTCATCCTTGTCGATACAAGTTGATATGATCCTCTAAGTGACAAACAAAATTGTCGCACTGAGAAGAGATCAGACCATCCTAGATCAATCTTCTGTGGAATCTTGCAGTGACTGGCAACTTGTGATGAATTGTGATCACATGAGTGGATTGCACCGACATTAGTATTCTTCGGAACATCAGTTTGTTGATTCTGTTCTGAATACGTAGCTTGATCGAGTTGTCTACTCCCGTGATTCGGATGTCGATAAGGAATTCTAGTGATTTGATTTTCCCTTATCTCGTTTATGTCGTCTACTTGATTTATTTGAAGTACCTGATTTCCTATAGCCAAGGACGTTGAATGGTTAACTTCTGGATCTTCACTTGAATCTTTTATTGCTGGAACTGCAACTTCTGAGTACATATTTACAAAAGAGGGACGAGTCAGGAAGAGGAAGAGAGCATGAGTCCTCTCTTTATTTGTTGCTGCACGAGTTCCATAGTTGAGCGAGATTTCATGAGGAGAAAGGGACTGAATCTCTTTGTTTAAGTTGTTGGACGTGTCACTATATTTTTTATTCGAATTTCTGCTTGGAAGGAAGAACTTTACCTCTGTATTGGGGTCATATTATTTACCTGTGCGTTGTGGTTGAGTATGTTCCCTCAAGGGCCTGATTTTTGGAGTGTCTTGTTGACTTTGGGGAACGTATAAGTCTGCTGGTGATTGCTAACAATTTAAGCAGGTCGTGAATTGCTTATCTTGCTGGATGTGGAACCAAAGCAAATGTTGGGCATTGGTACTGTTATTGCTGGAAAGTAAGTGTGGATCATCTTGCTGAGTTCGTACTTCATATGGAGCGAGAAACACTGTTGATAAGGAGGCTGAATCTGAACCTACTCCTTGTTTGGTTTATATTCATAATCTCTATTATTGTTGTGTAATTTATGAGCAATTTTTTCGGTGAAGGACTGGGTATTTTATGACTTCCAATAATTCAGTGTGAAATCTCTCGAGCTGGGTTTAACTTAAGCATTAAACTGTTATTACTGAAGTGTTATTGAATGTATGCATTCTGGCCTGTGTATTTATTTTATTGAAAAATGAAGAAACGTATACTTACAGCAGAGGTCATTTAAACTGTTTGACAAAATTCCTGCCTGAAAGAATCACTGAAAAACTCAGAAATTTATGGTCATTTGGGAAATTTCCTTAGAAGGGATTTTACAGTGGTATCAGAACATGTTCTTGGACAGTTGTGTGGTCTAAGGGCAGCCTGTTAGTGGTTTCAGGACAGAGGAAAGTCCTTTTAGAGGGATAACTTACAGGAGAAAATACTCACATAGAGAACCCACTCCTATTAGTGAAGAAGATATTCCTGACAATGAGGGTGAAGAAACACCAGAGAAAGGAAAATGGGTAGAAGAAACACCTGAAATAGAAGGTCCAAACATGGGTGACAAGGAAGAACAAGCCTTTAACAGTTTACTCGACAATAAATGATTTGGCTAAAGGCCAAAAGGAGATGGTAGACCTGATGAAGATGTTGACAAACAGAGGGACTTCCACCGGAAAGGAACCCATGAATGGAGAAGGGTCCAATAGTGCAGAAGGCAGTCAGGCCCATACCACTACACAGAGCCATTCCTACTCATTTAGCAAAAAAACTAGACCAAACATGCCTCAATTCTTACATGAGACAGCAGGGGACCAAACAGAGCAGCCTAGTTAAGGGATTCCTTATGCAGATTAAATGGAGGAATACCAAGCATTGGGACAGGATTTCAAGGCTGCCATGAACTTCACTGATTTCTGCCACCTCCAGTTAAAAAGCAGACCCAAATCATTCCAGAGAGCTTTGAGGCTAAGTTTCATTGAAACAGATACGGGAACGGATATGGAAATGGGGTTTGAAATGGTTATGGCGAATTTTCAAAAAATCCAGATATGATACGGCAAAGAAACAACATATATATATGACAAAATAAAAAAAAATCATATTACCATTCATCTTTTAGAATCTAGATTCTATATTTAAAAATGCATAATCATCATGAATTCAACAAAAACAGATCATCATAATCAATTCAGCATTAAGTGTAAACATTATCATCATCACTAATGATTATAATAACATTCAACATATCATCAAGTTTTTTTTTCCAATTTCAATCATCAACATCATCACCAAAATTAATAATTTTAAATGCACACTACATAGTACAAATTACAAAATGAACTATGATTGGCAGTTTACTATCATATGACATATTATGGTATTCAACGTTCATTGTTCAAAAGTTTAAAACATCATCATAAATTACAATTACATATCATCAAATATGTCTTCATCCATGTAATTAAGTACCATATCAACATTTGGATCATCTCCATGAATGGGAGCATTGCTGCCATGTCCACTTGAAGATGCAATTATTGGTACCTCCTCATCAAACAAGTCATATGAGACATGGCATTCAACGTCATATCCAAGACAAGTAACTTTGGAAATGGGTCCAAAACCCTTAAAAATGCCCGAAACGTTTCAGAAATAGGATCCTGCATTTCCAAAAACACTGAAACGTTTCAGAAATAAGACCCTGTGTTTCCAAAAAAAAAACTGAAATGTTTCAGAAATAGGATCTTGCATTTCCAAAAATACTGAAACGTTTCAGTGTCATTTTCGTGTTGTTCGTACTCGTTTCCATTTCCGAAACGCTGAACGGTGTTTATGGTGTTTTGGAGGGACGTTACCAATAACTTAGCTTTGAGGCAAAATAATGAACTACATAAGACAGTGGGGAAGGTGACCATCCCTTGTTTTGATGGGTCATACAAATGCTCAACTCAGTCGTGGGTACAAAAACTAGATACATATTTCCAATTGCATCAGATCACAGAGGAGGAGGCTATCAAGCTAGCCACATTACACTTGGATGGTGAGGCCCGTGAGTGGTGGTACTATGGGTTGGTGACTATGTGTCACAACCATAGTATTCAAAATCGGTCGGTTCAAACCAATAACCGGTCAAACCGGTCGGTTCATTGGCCATTCGGGTCAAACCGGCAGAAAAACCCGGTTAAGGGTGGCTTGTCGCCCAAAAAACCGGTCCGACCAGTGCTAACCGGTCGGTTTAGGACGGAATCGACTGGTTTAAGGATAAGCCAGCCGGTTTCGCCCTAAACCGACCGGTTAGCTGCCAAGGCCACAGCGGACCCACCAAACGTTGTTTAGGAAGGTTCCAGGTGGTTTTGGAGGGAAAACCAGGGTTGTTTCCCTCCAAAAACACCCCCTCCAATCCTTTAAAAGGAGGTTACCCATCTAATTTGTCTCACACATCTCATTTGGAGCTTTTGTGAGTTTGATTGGGAGCTTGGAGAGTGTTGAGCTTTTGCTGGAGTAGTGAAACAACAGAGAGTTTGAGCTAAGTAGTAGCCATCATGCCTCCAAAAGCCAAGGATACTGCATGGGCTCATTGTGATATGATTGATGGCAAAATGATCTGCAAATATTGCCAAAAATCTATTGCAGGAGGGCGTATTTATAGGTTCAAGCAATACTTGGATGGGATAGGAGGCCATGTAAAGCCATGTGGAGCACCAAATGAAGTAATAGGGCATATTAGGGAAGAATACCTTCAGAAGTTTAAGACTGAAGTCACTCAACCAATAGAGAAGTTTGTGACTCGAGCAGTTGCAAAGTTTGGGAGTCGAGACTCAACCAACTGAGTTTGATCATGATGAGAAGTTTCAAGTGATAATGTTGATCACTAATATGATATATCATATATGTAGATTGTAGTAGGTCAGTGGCCCCATAGTTTGTAGGCTTTGTTTTTGAACTCTAGAGGCCATTTAGAGCCTCATTGCTTATGTAGTTTGACGATGATATGTATTGCACTCGGTGCCATTTTGATATATTCACCTTTACATGGTATATAAATGAACAAAATTTGCATATTTTGTCTCTATTGGCTTGGAATCATGGTTGCAAATCTTAAAAATAGTTTTTTTAATTAAAAAATAATTATTTTATGTAGTTTTTAAAAAATCGGTTCATTGAGATCTGACCAACCCCAGTTTGATGGGATCCAGTTCGAAACCCAGTTCATTAGGTCCACCGGTCCGGTCACCGGTTCCGATTTTTAATACTATGGTCACAGCAACATCACCTCATACACTGAATTCACACAGAGACTCATTGTTAGTTTGACCAAAAGGATCCAAAGCTTCGTTTTAGAGAGTTGGCACAGCTCAAGAAAACAGGTAGTCTGGAGGCTTACATTTCAGAGTTTCAGAGACTGGCAGTTATGGTTACGGATATCTCAAAGGCCAAATTGGTGATGTTATTTGTAGAGGGGTTGTAAGAAGTTAAGAACCTCTACGTTGGTGGGTCAAAGGATTTGAACCCACCACTCTTCGTGCGGAAATTAACAAGACCAGGGACATGCAAGATGTCGCTTCTAAAAACAAATTCACTCCTAAACCCCCTTCCCTCAAAAGAGTAAAGAAGCCAAGCCCTTTCTGAAGCAGTGGACCGGGAAACCGAAGGTGGATGAGGAGACCTGTAAGGAGTTAAGAGAGAAGAAGCTTTGTTTCAGCTGTGAGGAGCCATGGGCACAAGTGTGGAAGTATGGGCAAGGCTCACTATATTGAGGTGTACTCAGAGAGCAACAGTGATGATGGAGATGAGGAGTCGGTGCAGGGACAGGTACAGGGACAGATGCATCAAACAGTTGGAGGTGAGTCTTCGCATGCAGAAGGCAAAGCCCCTATCATTGCATCTATGTCAAGATTCCCCATGTATCACACTTTCAGAGTTACAGGGGTTATAGTAGGGCACAAGGTGATGGTGTTGATCGATAGTGGAGCTTCCCACAATTTCATAGATGCAGCCATGGTAGAATGGCGAGGGATTCCAAATGAGGAGTTTGATGGCTTCACAGTTGTCATACCTGGCAACCATCAGATGGACTGCAATAGATATGTCCACAAACTACAGCTAACTACGGGGAACTACACAGTGACTGAGAAATTCTTCGTGGTGGATGTGTCAGACACCAATGTGGTGTTAGGTTGTCATTGGATTTACAACATTAGGAAGTATACTACGGACCAGTGGAATATGGAGATGGAATTCAAAGACCCAGTAGATGGCAGAAGGGTAGTTTTGAGGGCCATGCATCAGTACCCACCGAGGCTAGTATCATCCAACCACATGGAAGCAGTATTGAGGCAAGGCAATGTTGAGTGGGAAGTTGAGTGCCTTGTTACAGACAACAGGCAGCCAGAGCAGCCACGACAACACTCAGACGACATTCAGGTATTGCTTCGTAAATACCAAAAAGTTTTTGCTGAAATTCCTCCAGGTAGACCATTAGATAGGGATTTCACATTAATTACACTATAATCTGATGGTCACAATATGTTCTAGACATACAGTGATCCAACAGCTCATAATCTCCTTGATACTAATAGTTATTGATCCATGGCTTAACACATGATTGGTCTATCATCTCTATTTAAAGAGCATGGAGGTTCATGCCAATGTTTGATGGTGAGAAACTCTCTTATGTACAAATTTTCTATTGCATTAATAAAATTGCCTTATGTGGCCATGTAGGTTGGGACAGCAGGGTGTTTCCATATTAAAGGGATTAAACCACGTAAAAAAATTGATGTCATGATCTTTGATCTAGTTGTGTGAGTGGTTACTGAAAGTGTTCATCCTGTATGGAATACCCTATTTTTCCAAACATGGTATCAAAGCCCATTTGAAGAGTTGCTCCCAATGTTGATTGAGATCTTGAGCCCATGTTGTTGCATTTCTGAGATCTACTATTTCCATCCATGTTTGGTCTAAAGTTTAAACAGATTGTTCCACTGCATCTAGAGCACTACTTTCAGTTAAAAACGACTTTCATTTCATTTAAAAAGGCGTTTGTTTTCCCAAGATACAACTTTTTTCACCAAAACTGAAGGTATACAACCTGAATATGCCTTTTTTTTTAATTACATAGTTCATATTTCAATTTTCTATTTTTATTTCCAGTTTTCTACTCTTTCCAATTTGCACATGCTCTTTGTGTGCACTCTATGTAATCTCGGCAAATCAAAAACAAAGAAAATAGTGTTTTATTTTCTGTGTATCACTTTGTCGTGTGCTTTGTGCAATCTCAACTAAGAAACTGGATTCGTCCTCCTCCCCCCACGTGTCCTGAATCTCGCGTGTCGGACACGATTCTCGAGGAACACATGTCTGATTCGTGGGTCGGCATGTCCAAACACGAGGGATTCGTGGACCTAGCAAATCTTATTCTCCCGAGCAGCGTGTCACGATTTTAGGACATGCGTCCCTCTTGAAAAGTGTATCGCGACTCTTTAAAAGCCCAATTTGGGTCACTTTCTCTTCATTATAATGCATCTCTCTTATTGTGGGTGTGTGGGAGCGAGTAGCAAAGGGTTTAGGAGCATTTTTCCTGATGATGTGGGTTTGGATAGCAGTGTTGAGTTGGCATTGGCCAACTTGGATATTAATGATTAAGTGCTAGATCTTGTCACTTTTGATGATGGTGATACTCTTGAGGGATCATCTTCCACACTAGCAGATGCAAAGATTACATTAGATATAAAGGAGGAGGATGTAGAGGAGAGAAGTGGTGACCATGGCAATGATGCTGATTTTGGTTATGATGATTGATGAGCTACCTACTACCTTGTAGTATTTTAGTATGAATATTTCCACAGTCAATAACTTGATGTAGATCAAAACTTCTGGTGAATTGTGTGTTGTCATTTATCTGCCTGACATTTCGGGTGAACACTTCACCCATCTTCAGGGACATTAAGCTTTTCTATTTAGTTGTTTTGTAAATTTGTATATGCTATTTCTATTTGTCATTGGCATTCCTAGTCAGGAGTCCTCAAGACTCAGTACCTATGTAACATAATTTGATTTTGATGACTTAATGAGAAAATTGTAGTTTACTGTTAATTTCTTGTCTTTCTCATATTGGATCATTGATGAATCTGTCACGGTTGTATTTATATGCATAACGTTACAAATTTACAATGTAGAATTTAGAAGTATGTCTAAATTTGTATCATCATGAGAATTTGTAAAAATATGAAATATTTGAAATATATATATAACATGTCTTATGTGTCTTGTTCCGGGGGGGCTATGTGCCCTGTGTCGAACACTTGAATTTGCGTGTACTGCGTGTCCCATGTCCCAGTGTCAGGTAACTTGGGATCTCCACAAAGAGAAAACTTGCACTTTCTAGGTAAACTAACTGAGATCTAACCCCTTGCCCTCCAGTACAACAAAGCATTCAAGTAATCAAGTAAAAGAGCTTACAAATCATGGAATCAAATGGACACTTCATGGTGGCATGCCCTTCCATAATGGGCTTTGGTATGTACAGGTGTCTCCAAGCTCAATAAGGTGGGTAACCAAGGACCCTATTAGGTGGTTTCAGCCTTTAAATGGGGTGACATGTCCACGGTACATCCATCAAGTGGTAGGTGGCATGTGATATAATGATGGAATGGAGTAGGGATCAAGGGAAGGCTCCAAGGCACATGCCATGATACAAGGGTTGCTAATAAAGGGAAGCCCACACTTGAGTATATGAGTGTAGGAGGGAGCAATCGTGGTACACGAGTTACCCCGGTCTTTGTTTTCCACCCTACTTCATATGCCTTTTGCTTTCTATTAGTTTTTCTTTATAACTGCTCGGGGGTCCATGGAATGAGAGCGTGATGTCTAGTATACAGCAGTAGATACCCCCTTTAGGTGGTGTAGTTCATCTCCCACCAGGGAATGGGGCAATCATGGGTTCCTTAATGATGGAGGGGGCTCATCTAGGGCCCAAAGGAACCAAGTTGATGGCAATGGATATGGGGTAGAGCTTCATGTTTGGCTTTTGCCCACATGTTAAATTTTTATGTCTCGGCCATCTTTTGCATTTTATGGTACAATTTCCTGTTGAGAGTGTCCAAATATGCTTTTTGTTTTCTTTTTAGCTGCATCCATTGGTTACTTGGGAGCAGGAGCGAAAGCGGGGAGCGGGAGCGTGAGCGCCATTTTCAAAAGCTCCCGGTCTAGAGCGTTTCGGGGAGCATTTTTTTTAAATATATATATTTTTTATATATTTTATATTTTGATGCATATATGTCAACAAAAGCATGTAGAATGATGAATTAGACATAAAAAAACATAAAAACATAGATTGAATCATATAACATCAATCATCTAGAAGATATAATCTTCATCAACCACGCCCACAAGTTGGAAACATACAACATATTGACTCTTGAGTCTCATGAATCATCAATCTTAAGGTTTCAAGCTTTCAGAATTCAATATATCACATTTATCATCATTGATTCATTGATTTCAAATTTCAATATATAACATTTATCATCATTGATATATATCATTTATCATCATTGATTCATTGATTTCAAAATTCAATATATAACATTTATCATCATTGATTCATGGATTTCAAATTTCGATATATAACATTTATCATCATTGATATATATCATTTATCATCATTGATTCATTGATTTCAAAATTCAATATATAACATTTATCATCATTGATTCATTGATCACCATATAACTTTCATGAAGCATCATATTCATAATTCATAATGACTTATAAACTTATAAATGCCAAATTCAAAGTTTCACCTTTTAAATTCAAACTTCAAAATTAAATTGTCATTAAATATGAAAGAGTCAAGTTTCAATTGTTCAGCAGTTATAAAAGCCAAAAACTACTAGAAAATAGAAAAGACTAGTGAACAACAAATATATTTTATCTATTGGCTGGCCCCTTGCCACACCCACGAGAAATGTCTAATTTGTGAGAACCACGAGGCAATGGTGGTCTTCTAGTACTCTCAGGAGTACCACGACCATGACTAGAAGGCGGAGGGCAACGTGAGGATGTAGGTGGAGGTTGAATCTGCAAAGGAACAATAGTTGGATATCGAGCACTGGCACTGGCACCCGCACTGCTACTGGATGGTGGGACTGGCCTTGTGTGTGGTGGTGCTGCTGATGCTTCATCATCATCCCTCAAAAGTTCTGCTTCCAATTCTTCCATATGTACAGTGTCGTCCTCCAAATTATCATCCTCTGGGTTGTTGTCCCAAACTTTATATGATTGATCCTCATATGCCCGATCACAGTAATGACTCAACAACCTCAAGTTGTAATGCACATAAACCAAGCTTTCAACTCGGTTTTCATTCAGCCTGTTTCTTCTCACATTATGTATGAAGTTGTAGGTGCTCCAACACCTCTCTGCAGAAGAAGTATTCACAACTTGTGAGAGAACTTTTTTTTCCAACTTTGGCAAAAGTCCCATGCCGCCATATGCTTCCCACCATGTGAGAGCATCAAATCTGTCTTTGTCTTCCATTGCATGGAAAGAACCAAAGTTACCAGTGCAACTGAAGTATCTGCCTAATTCAAAGCGCAATCTAGCACACTCCTCTCTGTCGGGGACCAACTTGTCTAATGCCTTCATGCATCCCTCTTGTACCTCTGGATCTGTGTGAGGTTTGATCCTAACCCCACCTCCAGGTGCAGGTTGGCCCAACCAAGATGGAGAGTAGTATTTTGGCATAAGGATATATGCCAAGGCATGTAGTGGAACATTGAGTTTATTCCACTGTGCACACACACAATTGTAAATCATTGCATACAAGTTGGGATCATTATCCTTAACAACATCTTTTATTTGCCCCAATATGCTATCCATCTGCTCATAAACCTCCCCAATCACTGGTTTATCTGTATCTGAAAAACGAATCATGTGATAAATGGGCTTGGTGAAATTCAAAATTTCCCTCACACGTGCCCAAAACAAAGGATCAATGGCAGTCTCCTCCACATGTTCAAAACCTTGCCTGTCAACTATTGTTGTTGCCCTGTCTTTTAATACCTGCCAGTGTGGACTTGATACCATGGTTGCCAATGACTCTCTTACCTTCAAAAGGAGCCTGAAGGTGAGGTAATAGCTAGCAAATCTAGTCTTTGCTATCTTCAACAACTCCAATTTGGAGTGAGTACGGAAAATCCCATGGATATTGCTATGATTTGTAATAAATCTTATCATTTTTTTACCTCTCTTGTACAATCACCAAGCCATTTGAATTGAGGTTGTTTGTTTTTAATGATATCATGCATCAAAAGGTTCATTGTATGAACCAAACACCCAAACCAAAATATGTTGGGGTATTTATACTCAATGATTGCTCCTGCTGCCTTACAGTTAGCAACATTATCAGTGATGACTTGGATGGCATTGCGTAACCCAATACTTTCAATTGTTTCAAGTAATGGTTCTGCAATGTTAATGCCAGTCTTGAATTTGTCTGAATAATCATATGCTGAAAGGAATATTGCACCACTAACAGACACAACCAGAACACTTATCAATGGCTTTCCTTTTACATTGGTCCATCCATCAGATCCAATGGACACCCCATGCTCATTCCAAGAATTTGTCATTCTAGCCAAAGAATTATTTATTTTAGCTTTTTCATGATCAAGTCTCACGGTGGTGGCCTTGTCATACCCAGGGCTCTTGTATCCTTTGGGAGCATCATTAATGGCAGAAACCATTTCATGCCAATAAGGTGAGCAAAGAACATTGAATGAAACCCCACATGCATATAGAAACCGGAAAATTTTTTAATCCACATCATTCCTACACCCTTCGTCAAGGAAATCGGATATGGTTCTACACCTTAAGGAGATGTTTGGTCCAAGTGTGCCTCCATATCCACTGCCATGGGTGGAAGTTGATGGACTTCTTTGTCCATGATGTGATGGACCTGATGGTGCATAAGAATCAATGAAACCCCTAGATCTTTTAGATCTCTATAGGGCGGCCTCCTCTTCCTTTCTATATTTCTCTCTCTTTGTTGCTGGCACACTTACACAAATTTTGATTCCTAAATTTTTCTCTCCATCCCCTCGCATTTTCCCACAAAGGTGCCTTCTGGCATGGGTGTATGAACCTGTGTATTCTTTATTGCAATGGGGGCAAAGAAATTTAGTGGTTCCACCACCTTTCCCTCCTTCCTGCCTCTGAACATATTTTCACAATGGTGTTTGACTTTGGTCTTGTTTAGTTGGGGTCTCTATGGCCTCATGTTCTCCACTCTCCCCTTCCTCCTCAGCATACTCCTCTTCAGGATTTTCATCAAATCCACTATAACCCACTTCTTCATCCTCCTCTTCTCTAATGGGCCTCTTTCTTCTACTCTCCAACACCATTATTACAAAGAAAGGAACCAACATGAAGAAAATCCCTAGCCATATAGCCATGATGTTTCAAGTTTCTAGCCTGCAAAAAAAATGGAGGAATACCAAACGGGAATAGGAAATGCAACATAGGAAAAAACAATTCAATTTTTCACTTTTCAACACACTAAAATGCAACATTGAAAAAAAAAATTCAAATTTTCATTTTTGAACTTAAAAATGCAATATAGAAAATAAAAAACTAGATTAGAAGTCCTACCTCTTTGTCCCGACTCCTAACTCCTTCAATCCTCCTCTTGCTCTCTTATAGCTTGCTCCTAGCTCTCTCCTTCTCTGCTCTCTTGCAGCTTGCTCCTTGCTCTCTCCTTCTCTCCTTGCTCTCAAGCTCATTCACAAACAACAATAACAACAATGAGGAGGGGAGGGCTTTTTATTACCCACCCCCGTCCCTCCCAAAAAAATTCGCCGCCGAATTTGTTTTCCCCACCGGGGCGAACTCTCCCCGAGCGCTCCCGCCATTTAAAAAATGCTCCCGATTCGTTTTTTAATGGCAGGAGCGCTCGAGGAGCGTTCGCTCCCGAGTGCTACCGCGATTTAAAAAACGCTCTCGATTCGTTTTTTTAATGGCGGGAGCGCTCAGGGAGCATTCTCTCCCTGAAACGCTCCCTAGAATACAGGGAGCGTTTTTTCAGGCTCGGAAGCGCGCTCCTGAGCGCTACCAAATGGAGCATTTTTTGGGAGCGGGATTGAGGGGGGGGACACTTCCCAACAACCTTGTCTTAGACTCTGTGTGTGTCTCTCCAATTGACCCTGAGCCTTTCCTTTATACTTTTCTCGTTGACACATCAACGGCCATGATTTAATCTCTTATCGATGGCTTAGAATAAAAGACTGCTTGATCCGCGTTGATCTGCATCACTTGGAACATTTCATCACATGTGCTTAATTAATTCACTTTAATTTTTCTAATTCCCTAAGTTAGACTTAGGGTCCTCATTAAAAAATAATTATTATTTTAATATCTCACACACCAGATGAAATTTCTCCAAACGCTTTCTGGGTTTTGGAGGTCTTGTGTGTCTTAGCCCCTCCACAAAATTCGAGGGCTAAAGCACACCCGATGCTACCTCAAAATCTCAACACTCCCTCTTAGCACGAAGTGTGCTCTAGCAATACATCCACACCATGTATCGCAAGATCTCGGCATCAGTATCTGCGCTGCTGATGCTAGGCCTGCTGCCCTCCATCCACTGCGCTGTTGCTTTCTATACTGCTGCCCATGTCATTGCCACTGACACTGCTACATCTGTACTCCAACTCCCTCTCAATTTGCTGCATCATGCTACCCATAGCACTGCCATTGCTAACTGTTGCACTGCAACTCAGTTGCTAAGAAGTAAGCAACTGGAGGACCCTTGCCCAATCATTGACAGACAAGTCGAGCTACATCTCATCACTGAAGCTGCCTTGGCTGTTGCTCTGCGCTGTCCTCCTAAAGCTACTGCGTTGCTACAGCTCTGCACTGCGTAAGCACTGCCTCTCTGCGCTGCTGAAGTCCCATCAACCTCTGCGTTGCTGCCTGTTGAAATTCAACAAGCAAATTCCAACACCCACGCCTAGTGCATTAAGCACCTACACTAGGGTGGGGCCCACAGGGCTAAATTTGGTGCATGTCTATTTTAGTTATCCCTTAATTAAGATGGACAATAAAATGTAATCTAATCTCAAAATAGCTTGTAATAGTTATAAACTCAGTTAGCTCACGAATTTCGAGTTAGAGGTAGTTGGTGAGGCATGCAGAGTAATTCTAGTTATAACAGAGTTCGAAGTGCAGTGGTGCATTAGTTAATGCAAGTTATAATCAGTTTAACTCACTTAAGTGAGTTAAACTCATTTGTGCTAGTAGTAACTGCTTGATACACTAGTGAGAGATCAAGTGAATTAAATATTAATTAATTCACAATCAGTGATCTCACATGCAACTGAGGATTTACTATTATTAGTTGCATGCATGTCAGATCCAGTGGAGACCCAGTTGAGATCTAGGTGAAAAGGAAGCTGACTATCAGTTGTAGCATTATTGGGTTGCACCCATGCAACCAAACACCCATTGGAGTACCCATGATACTTGCGCAGTCAAGGAAGGCCAAAATTCCTATTCTTTAGGGATTGCATTCATCAGGAATTGCGCAAGCAAGGCAGGTTGTCTGGAGGCAGTAAATTGGCTAAGTATTCGTCAGTTTTATGTGTGACAGTGTGAGACAATTAGCTAAGTACAGGAGGGCTCTTGTGAGAAGAGTTGTAGGTAATTGTTTCATGATTCCATGTTGAATATACAATAGAAGATAGTGGGGTTTTGAGCAGCAAGCTTTCCCCGGGAAAGTATCTGTGTTGTGGCTTGATTGATTCTTCTTTGCTTCATGTGATTGGCGATTGTGTTTTTTAATTTCCGCAATTGATTTGTAGAAGCGATTTAGTATTTAACTTTAGTACATTGTTAGATCAGATTGAATCCATGATATACATGCTTGTTGTATAATTTCTACATTGCCTCTACGTTGTTGTTGCCTCTGCACTGCGCTGCTCCCCCTAAAGCGTCTTAGCACTGCCCTCTGCTTCACGGTGATCTTCTGCACCCACTTCTCCACTTGCCCCGCTACCGTCTTAAGGCTCCCGTAGCTCGTATGTGATCCAAGAGTTGGGCTACTAAAGGATCCTGCATACTCCCATCTGTAGTTGCTCTACAGATCAATGTCGCCCCACTTACATGGCTCATGAGCAGTCATGGCTACGTCATCATCACTCCCATTGTCCTTTGTTGCTGCTGCTGCCTTGGATTCAGAAGATCCTTTGTCCTTCTTCTTAGGACAAGTGTTGGCGAAGTGTCCAAGCTCGCCACAATTAAAGCACCAGACCTTGGATAGGTCCCTCTTCTTCTTCCCTTGCTACCTTCATTCCTTTGATGCAAGGGCTGCATCCTCCTCCTCTTCTTTCTTTACCTTGACCATTCCGCTGCTGCTACTTTGCCACCTGGTGAATCTCCTGATTTCCTCCTGAAGGAGGATTGCCCATATGTCTACCCAGGATGGTAACGTTGCCCTGCCCAAGATGCTTTGGACAAAATTTTCCCATTCCTCAGTGACTGCATTCAGGTCAGTCCTTACCAAGAGCCCTTCACTCACAGTCGCACCCATGGCTATCAGTTGATCCCAGATAGTCTGAAGTCTAAAGAGGAAGGGATCTATCTCCTCACCCTTCTACATATGGAACAACCACATCTGATTCTCCAAAAGCAGCTTCCTTTGGACAGAGCCTCCCTGATACATCGTCTCCAAAGTTGTCCACATCTCATTTTTCATGTTCTTCACTGCAATATGTGGCATGACGTGATCTTTGACTCCTTCCATGATCAAGCGCTTAGCCCGCACTTGATTCTCCTTGAATTTCTTCAGAGGATCTGGATCAGCAGGCAAAGCTAGGACATTCTCAACATGGTCCTTGATGTCGTACTCATCCAGGACTGTCAAGATCATGGCCCTCCAGATAACGAAGTTGGACATGACGTCCAACCTGTCATGATCTCTCAATGCATGAGAAGCCATATTTGCTTAAATATGTTAGAACAGATACTCCTCTCCCTCTTTTTGTTGCAATACTCAACAGAAATATTGGATTTGGGTTTCTTGGCGAATAGAAACCCTTTATAGTAGCTGCTCCCTCCAACAATTGATTTCCCTCCTGGAAATCCTCAGCCAAAAAAAAATCAATTGAACAGTTCTCTACGATCACCCTCCTGATCGAATCTCAGATGTGTTTGGTGCAGATCTGTTGAGCAACTGTCCTCCTCTCGCTCTTTGTCAACTTAGCAAGGCATGATTCTGCACCAACAGAATCTACACCACCAGCAACTGTTGAAGATCTAAAGCTCTGCTTCCGGACCAGGGAAATACTGCACAGCAACTCAAAACTGCACTGTGTCCCTCTGGCTGGCCTCTGTGTGAGCAGACTGGCTCAGCACAGCGACTGCGCAGCGCAAGCGCACAGCGACTGCGCAGCGCAAGCTGCTCCCGCGTCCCTCTGGAAGGCACTGCGTTGTCTCTGCGTCACTCAGTTGGGACTGCATCAGCCCCTACGTAGCCTCTGCCGACTGCGTCCTCTTAATGTTGCATTGCCCTCTCCGGATCTCTGTTGCTTCAGCTGCTCTCTGCAGTAAGAATTTCTTCAGCCGATTTTGTTGGAGATTCAACTTGATCTACAATGCTCTTATACCATGTGAAAAATTCTTAACTAAGAATCCCTATTGTTAAATCTCGATTTACTTCTCCTACTTGATTAAACATACTAGTTATTTATCTGAATATTCAGAATTAACAGCAAAGTAAATACAAGTAATAGATTATACATAAAGATTATTTACTGAATATCACGCTCATATGACAAAGTGACACAGATTTTTCAAACAAATGTCCCCAGAAAAACCCAGTGCGGGAAAACCGGTGCAGCAGTTACGAGGGTTTATTATTATTAAGCATTAGTTTCTGAGTACATCTAGGATGCCATAAACTCGGCTAAATCAACAGAGAAAACTTCGACAATCAAAGAAAATGTGAGATATACCTCACTCTCGCAAGCCCCGGCTGATCTAGATGAGCAACTAGTGAAACCCCAGTTGTCTCCGCACAGCTACTGCATAGGCCTGTGTAGGCTAGGCTGAGGGACTGCATCACCCTAGCTCTGTTGATTTTATAGCATCGGAAAGTGTTCCATGTCTCAAATTTTGAGGAGAGGCTTGGACAGCAGTATTCCAGAGAACCCATAAATCATTTGTGGAAAATCCACTCGGAATTTTTTTTATTAAAATAATTAATTATTTTAAAGTGATCCCTAAGTCTAAACTTAGGGAAATTAAATAATTCAAGTGTATTAATAAAGCATAGTGTGAATCTTCTAGAAAACGAAGATCAAGTCATCTTTTAATCTGAGCCACTGATTAAGGATATAATCTGGGTCGTTGATTCATCAGCGAGAAGACTATAAGAGAAGGCTTGAGGGTCATTTCGAAAGTAAGTCGGCCACATTCTCAGTACCTACAGGAAATCGATTATGAAGTAAGAGAATTTGATTTCGGAGGGTGAGTCTGTAGAGGCGAAGTTGCAGAGACAGAAGGGGGAGGGAGAAGTGAGCAAACACAGAGAAGAAGGAAGACAGAAGACGAAGGGAAGGTAGTGTTGAGCAGCAGCACTAGCCCTCCATGCAAACTTATGCAGTCCAGGCAGTGACTGCGCAGGGGAGCTACGCAGATTGACGTAGAGGGTGATGGAGGACATCCTGTGTGTCGAGAATTCTTCCGGATTGTCTAGAAAATTCATATCAAGTGTATGCTTTTGATTATGCTCGTCGTGAATTCCATAAATGATCTTTTCACTGCTGAAGATTGATACAAACCCCCATCTGCTGCACTGGTTTTCCCACATTGGGTTTTTCCGAGGACAATTGTCCAAAAATAACTGTGTTCATGTGGTTGTTTCTATTGTGCTATATGTGTTCTATTTGTTCTGCTTTTGATTAGAGTGAATAGTGCAGTTGTGTTTTTTATTAGAGTGAATAGTGCAGTTGTGTTTATTTCAAAATCTACTGAAGCATTTGTAAATAACTTATCATAATAATTTAGTGAAATAAATCAAATATTGCAGTAACAATTTTCAGAGTGAAAATTTCACATGGTGTCAGAGCTAAAGGCAAAAGACAAAAAGGGAGGTTCTGCAATGGAACAAAGATCCTACATTAACACAGTTCGGAAGGGCTCAAGCAGTCCTCTAGAGCACATGGAGAAACAGAGGGAGCATGACATATTTGCTTTGGCAGCCAAACTAGAAGAGGAGTTCGCTTGTGTGTCAAGCACGGCCTCTCCAGGTGTTTGGTATATTGATAGTGGAGCATCTGCTCATATGACGAGAGTTCGAGAATGTTTTTTGAGCTACCGAGAAGAGCATATGAATTTCCATATCACAATGGGAAACAAGGCCAAGTGTACCCTCGTTGGAAGAGGTACCATAATATTTCAGACAGAAGTTGGCAACAAGCTTTGGGCCAAAAACGTTCTGCATGTACCGGATTTGGGCATGAACTTACTCTTAGTGTCTCAGCTCCAGAACAAGGGTTATGACGTATACTTTATTAGAAATAAAGTTTATGTCAAACACCCTAGCAAGAAAAGGAAGACACAAATTGGAGAAAGGAGCCATAAATTATATAAGCTCCAGCTTGAGTCCCCAATGGCACTAATCGGCAGTACGGATGAAAAGGATCTGAATGAATTATGGCACAGAAGGATGGGGCATTTATATCATGGAGCCTTGAAGATTCTCAAGAAGACTGTCATGGGAGCTCCAGAACTCAGCACAAGGAAAGATGAGGTCTACAAGGGGTGTGTACTAGGGAAGTATGGCAAGGAAGCATTTCCAAGAAGCAAGAGTAGGGCCAAGAGTGTATTGGAGTTGATACACTCAGACATCTGCAGTCCAATGTCCACGACTACTCTCAGTGGTGCAAAGTATTTTATTACCTTTATTGATAACCATTCCAAGAAAACTTGGATCTACTTTCTTAAAATCAAAGATGAAGTCTTTGAGCGTTTCAAAGAATTCAAGGCTTTGGTAGAAAATTTGACCAGCAAGAAGCTGCGATCAGATAATGGTGGAGAGTATATTGATAAAGACTTCACCAGTTTCTGCACAAAGGAATGCATCAAGAGAGAATGGACAGCTCCATACAATCCAAAGCAGAACGGATTTGCGAAAAGGAAGAACAGGACCATTATAGAAGTTGCAAGAGCGATGCTATATGACCAAGACATGCCCAAATTTCTGTGGGCAGAACCCTGCAATACAGCTATGTATGTGCAGAACAAGGTGCCCCATAGAGCATTGGGGAAGGTGACCCCTGAGAGTGTGTTCACAAGCATCAAGCTTGAGGTGAGCCATATCAAGATATTTGGAAATATAGCGTATTGCCACGTACCCGATGAGAAGAGGAAGAAGTTGGATCAAACTATGGAGAAGGGTTATCTTGTGGGTTATAGTGAAAATGCGAAGGCATGTCGCATCTGTATTCTAAAAACAAGAAGAACATATTAAGGCAAGACGTGAAATTCATGGAGGATAGGGCCTTCAGAAGATCCCGGGAAATGGCTACAGATACGTAGGTGGAGGAGGATCCACTAGTACAGCCTCAGCGGCCTACAAAGGATGGCTCGAGTGCCTCTCCACGGCACAAGGATTCTGAGGAAAGTTCTTCCGAAGAAGAGCAAACAGGAGAGCAAGCAAATCCACCCACTACCAGTTGGAGAACGATCAAAGAGCCCCAACAAATTCTGAGGGATGCAGAAGAATTTGTTGGAACCCATAGAGATGGAAAGAGGGTGGTATGTAGGCAACCTGACAGGTACCAGGCACTGGTAGCACAGGTCGAAGAACCCTCTAGTTTTCGGGAGGCAGTTCAACATCAGGTGTGGGTAGATGCCATAGTGGAGGAGTATAGCTCCATCAGGGCAAAATATGTATGGGAAGTAGTCCCTAGACCTCAGAACAAATCCGTTGTTGGATCAAGGTGAATTGATAGCTACCTGCAAAAGATGAAATTCGTCAAGGGTGATGCAGATCCCAACCTCTACTATCTGAGAGTAGGGGATGAGCCGTTAATCTTGGTATTATATGTAGATGATTTGTTCCTTACTGGATCATCTAAGCTTATCAGAGGTTGCAAGGAGAATCTGGATACCGAATTCGACATGAAGGATCTGGGGCAGATGCACTATTTTCTTGGTTTGGAGGTCTGGCAGTAAAAGGGAGAGATTTTCCTTGGGCAAGGAAGATACACTACAAAGATCCTGAAGAGGTTTCAGATGGAGGATTGTAGACCCATGGCTATGCCAATGACTACAAACTAGAAGAAGATAGACACGTCCGAGGATGATGAGGCTGACCCTACCTTGTATAGGCAGCGCATTAGATCAATGATGCACCTGGTCAACACTAGACCAGACATCTGTTATGCAGTGAATACCCTCAGTCAGTTCATGTTGGAACCAAAGAGGGCTCATTGGGCAGCAGCCAAACATATTCTCAGATATTTGAAGGGGACAGCCGATTATGGGTTGAAGTACACTAAGGGCAATGAAATCCATTTGAGTGGGTTCACTGACGCAGATTAGGCTGGAAGCACAGTGGATCGGAAAAGTACCAGTGGGTACTGTTTCTGTCTTGGATCAAGAATGACTTCTTGGTGCAGTAGGAAACAGAAGTCCGTCGCACTGAGCTCATCCGAAGCTGAATATATGGCAGCAAGCACAACCTCATGCAAGGCCATATGGCTTCGTAAACTGCTCTTGAACTTACTCAAGAAGAGGATGGAACCGAACAAAATTTTGTGTGATAATCAGCGTTGCATCAGGCTTTATGAAAATCCTATGTTTCATGACCGGTCGAAGCACATTGACAATAGGTGCCACTTCATCAGAGACTATGTCCAACGAGGAGTTGTACAGTTGTGGTACACTCCTACAGGAGAACAGGGGGCAGATTGGTATTGATGGATTCTAGCATGATGAAGCAGAATTTGGAGGGCTTGACATGCCTTCTTGGAGGTTTTGCTCTTGAATTTCTCATTTTGATATGATTTTATAAGAAGAGAATAGTTGACTAGGTTTTCCCCTTAGAAGAGGTTTTGCCCTGGCTTGGAGTGTTAGAAAATGTAATTAGTTTTTGTCTTCATAATTGTTATTGTACTTATATTATTGTATATTTCATGTAAAGATCAAAAGAAACAGAAAAATATATATATATATATATATTATTTTTCAAGCATGGGTTTCATGCTCAAATTATTTGATCATCTAGGTCAAGCATATTCTCCATGATTCTAAGGTTTATTGAGTCAAAAGAATATTTGTCAATAGTCAAATAATTGTCCTTGAGTCAAGTCCCATTTGGACTTTGAAGAGAAAGTGGAAAAAGAAATTTATTTGAGTCAAAAATGTATTTTTTATGCCTCCCAAGACCAAGTCGGCCCTAGAAGGGGTAATTCAACCTCTTGGATGTGTATATATAGAGACAATTCGACCTCATTTGAAGCGCCACAAAAGCAAGTTCGATCTCCAAGAGAAGAAGTACGAGGAGTTGCAAGAAAGAGAAAGAAAGAAGGAAAATTGAGTTTTATGCCCTAGAATCTACCCTGAATATCTCACACGTGCGAAATTTCGGAAGTTGTTGCAGGGCCGAAGTTGTAGTCTCACTGCAGGTCCGAAATTCTAAAGCTGGGGGCCAAAATTCTAAGTTGTAGGCCCAAATTTTGTAGTTGGAGTTGTTTTGGAAGGTGCAAACTTGAGTTGACTTTGACTTGCTAGAAGAGCTTCGGAGGGGGGTTCAATTGGGTCTTGTTGATGGTCTTGGTATTGTTGTTTGGGTCTTGGATTCCTCATTTGATTAGATACTATAAGAAGAGGATATTTTTTTGGGCTTTCCCCTTGGAGGGGTTTTGCCCTAGCTTGGAGCCTACATCTTGTGTTCATTGTCTATTTGTGATCTTCATTGTTTATAGTTTTGGTAATTGTTTGATGAACAGAACATAATAAAGTAATAAGAAGCCATCATTAACTTCACAAGCGATTATCAAGTAATGAGAAATCATCCTAATTGTTCCCCCCCCCTTGATTTCTCAACATGTACCTTATATCTTGTGTTCATTGTCTTCTTGTGATCTTCATGTTTATGTTTGGGCAATTGTTTGATGAAGAAAAACACAATAAATATAATAAGAATCTAGCATATATTCACAAGCAATTAACAAGTAAGAGAAATCAAACCCTAATTGATTGCCCTAGTGATTTCTCAACGCTCTTGACACGTCTACCACATTTGGTACATTGCTTGTACAATCACAGCCTGTAACATGATTTGACTGCTTCGTCTTATTCTTCCTTCTATTGGCCATAATTCCTTGGAACTAACTTCCAACAATTAAATTGTTCTGCTTTGATATCAATTGTTGGAAACTAGGAAAATATTGAGGGAGGGTGAATCAATATTTTATAGCTTGTAACAATTATTGACCAACTTTTAACAATGAATAAGACTATTTTAACATTCAACAATTAACCATGAAATCAATACATGAACCACACAACAGCATCATAAACAACATACACATATATAACACATAGAGATACCAAGATGTAGGTGGAAACCCATAAGGAGAGAAAACCACAAATTTTCTTTTACTTCTCTTTGCAAATGTAGGCTCCCATCTATTGTTACATTATGTTAACTAGTACCCGCCAGAAGGAAGCACCCACACCTTGATTTGCAAGCACCCACTTGCTGGAGGCACCAACCTCCAATTGTTTTATAGGCACCCACCTGAAGGAAGCATTGGCTCCCTAATGTGCAAGCACCAACATGCAGAACCTACTAGATCCAATTTTCATAACATTTTCAGACCCAGATCCATACGTACTCTGTCATTTTAATCTTCAGAATTGTATTCGTTGCTCTCACTGCTTCAGCACTTAACCAACCGGATATCTCACTATACAACCAGCATCCTCAGACTATCATCCTTTATGATTTCAGCTCTGCCTCTACTCTGCAACTCTCCTCTCACAGCCAGATCTGTTCATAACTTTTTCAGATTCAAATTTGATCACAACTTTTCAGATTTTCTCAGCAACTCTTCTACAACATCAGATTTGATATCAACACTCAAATTTGCTCCTTTTACTTGTTAGTAGCATCTTGAATCTCAGACATACATATCAATATGTTTTGGATTTTCTTCCCAACTTAGCCTTCTCTAACAGCATCCTATCATTCCAGTTACATAGCCTCCTCCAAATCTCTTCAAACTCTCTCGCCGCTCATATGAGTCTTATTATTTAGTTGTGCTCTACAAACAATCACTCTACTCACTCAACTAAAACATGTTGCATCACCTTCTCTCATTCTCCTTATCAACCCCACTGATTCAGGTCTCACATTACAACTTGAAGCATCAGTTTACATCAATCTCCTCTCATCAATTGTGTCTTTTTGCATTCACAATTATCAGAAGTTAAATCGCTTCAGATTCATTCCTTTTGAAATTCACAGTCATCAAATTTCTTTAATATGCAGGACCAAATTTTGAGGAACACCAAAACACCAAATTTATGTGTAAAGAGTGTCGAGACACCAAAATTCGTCCCAACACTAGAACGCCAAAATTCTCGAAATGCCAAATTTCGTTATAACATGCAGAATGCGTGAAAATGCCAAATTTCCATAAAGCACTGTAGCCCTGTCGATTGCCTCCCTTCTTATATGCCCAAAAGTCAGAACAAAAGTCTTAACAGTTAAAGCACTTAAATATTCACACCTCAATCTGGTGTCCGAAGCCTTTTTTTAACCCAATTGTGCAATTTGCTTCAAAGGCCCGGACCACAAATACTTGCTTAGCACTCTTCCTCCTATTCCCTTCATCCCTGCTCAAGTATAACCAAGGGTTGTGTTCTCTGTCTAAAACAAAGAGAGCTAAACTCATTTCAGGCCTTGATTCGAGATCTGTTTCTTTACTAATTTTACCAAAACGCTTGATGGCCTTTATATTGATTTTTGGTAGCTTGGGAGTTACTCCAAGCCCTGGGATTCAAGATTTGGTGGTGTGCCACAAAAGGGCTTTGTGGGCTTGGAACCCAAGATGTGGGCTTTGCACCCAAGCTGGTGGTTGTGAATTCGTGAGGAGTTTTGGACATGCGATGATTTGAGATGATAGAGGACCCAAAGAGCAACCGAGAGCAATGAAAATCACTCAAATCCGAGTTGCCTATCATGAGATATGATTTTTTATTTTTTGTTGTATTTGTGGGTTAACATGGCACCTAAAGCAAGTCGGCTTGGTGTGTTAGAGTGCCACAAGTTATGTTTATTTACACCACATGATTTGATATAAATTGAGGAGATATGAGAGGCATTTCTCACCATCCCAAATGCAAAAAATCATAGGAAATCATCTTTTGTGGTAGTCGCGGCTCAAGAAGGAGAGGCCCAAAGTTGACTAAGCGAATGTTTTGGTGTATTTTGGTCCTTGGATGGTCTGTCAGGTTTGAGTTGGAGCAGAGGGCAGCCACATGGCTTGAGGCAAGTTCTGGGCACTTGTGCATGGTTTTTGGAAGGACTTTTCTCCCTGTTTGATAGGCTGGGATCTGAAGACAATTGCAGAAGGGCCGCAGCCCTATTCAGAGCCATAAAAGAGGTGTCGTAAGGCCAATTTCAGGGTTGGAAATAAGCCTAAGCACCAGCGAGTGGGAGAAGGAGGTCAAGGAGAGATGGCCGCGGTCGTTGAAGGACTGTTGCAACAGTTTTGGAGGGTTGTAACAAATTTGTTAGGTGCCCTAACCAGTGAGTAAGCTACAACAGTATGCACATCCCATAGGTATGTATTTGTCGATGGTTTCAAGTTGAATTTTGTTGCTAGGTGGATGGGAGTCTAGTTGGACAGTGATATTGGACATCTTGTGGTTGGTGGAGGGCAACAAGTAGGTGTCCAAAGTAACCCTATAGCAATTGACAAGGACTTTGGACAGTTGTGAGTTGGGTGAAATTTTGGTAGCCTAAGTAGCTCCTTGATGGACTAAGGAGGCTACTAGAGCTGGTAGATTGGAGCTCAAGGTTTGGCCAGCCAGAAAAGCAGATTGTTGGAGCCCGTGTTCATCATTGGAGAAGCAACATTTGATGGTGATAAGTGGCAGCACTCCTGCCCTATGTTAGTCTTCATTGGAGCAGCGCAAGAAGAGTATAGTGGGACGAAGACCCTCAGTAGTTGAGGAGCAGCAGTGGGCAGTTGAGAGTTGTTCACAAACGGAGTTGTGAACAACTCAACAAGAGTCTCGAAGTGTTAATGCATTGGTGGACGAATAATCAACGAGAGAGTAGATTGGATAGTCGAGATTCAATGGCTAGATGGACTTGGAGCATTGATAGAGGCAAGTGTTGCAAAACAGAAGCGAAGGACCCACAATGTACAGGATATGACAAAGCAATTGTGATGGTGCATTGCATCAACTAGATCATCAGATTATCGTGTATTTTGTATTCTTGTACTAGTGGATATCTGAGGGCCATTATCCCTGGTGCGAGAGCCCTAGACTGTTGTATTATATCATTTGGATCAATATAACGAAGATTGGGTTATTGCACATATTTGTGTAAAAAGTTGTGTATATTTTCTGCACTAGTAGATTTATTATATTTATCTTCCGTTGTTGCAAAGTAGACTTGTTGCGATACTTGGTTTGGTAGCGTCAATGATTTAAGATTCTAACCTAGACACCAATATTGTGGAAAAACAACATGGCATCATAGCTACTCTGAAGGGTTAGTGAATCAGAGCGTGCGCAGCGAAGTACAGCTTAAGAGGGACTCGGGAGTTGGTCACATTATTGGTGAAGAGCTCACAACAATGTCAAAGTTGCAGGTTGGTCTCTGGTATGAGGACAGGTTGGAAGCGTTGCCCAACTATAATCCATGGAAGGAAAGGATCAGGTTGGTCTTGCAGGTCAACAAGATCTAGGAATTCGTCGAGAAAGCAATCAAGAAGCCAACTGACACAAAGGAGCTAGAAGTGTATGAGGAGATGGATACAAATGAGAGATTGATCACCCTTGATGGTGTGAACGATTCCTTAATACCTCATTTGTCTGAGACGAATACTGCACATGAGATGTGGGTAGCTCTATAGAATTTGTTCCAAAATAAGAACGAAAATCGGGTCTTGGTATTGGAGGATAAGTTGAAGTCCATCAAGATGATACAGGGTGAAAGGGTGACTTCATATCTGACGAGGTTGGCTCAGGTAAAAGATGAGCTTGTTGTTGTTGGTGTGACTATTTGAGATCCTGAGATGGTAAGGATTGCCTTGAAGGGGTTTACTACAAAGTGGAAGCCATTCATCAAGGGGATCATTGCCAGAGACAAGCTGCTAGATTGGAATAGGTTGTGAGACGACTTCATTCAGGAAAAGTTGCGAGACAGGGATCTTCATCCGAAGAAGAGGGCTTCAAATGATGACATGGCACTTGCAGCAGAATGAAGGGTAAACAGAGGAAGGACTTGAGTAATATCAAGTGTTTCAACTGTGGCGAGATGGGTCATTTTTCGACGAGATGTTCGATGAAGAAGAAGGGAGATGACAAGAAGAAGAAAGGGAAGCAGGTCGTAAGTGTCGCCACTTCTACCGAGATAGATTATCTCTCCATGAGGTTGGAGAAGGAGGACTTTGCTTTGATCTCTCATTTCTCACTGGGTACCATCGATGAGGTTGCATGGTACGTGGACAGTGGAGTGTCGAAGCATATGACAGTGTCACACGAGCTGTTCGAGACTCTTGCTGAGTGGGACTCGAAGTTGCACATGGTGTTGGGCGACAAGATTCAAAAAGAGATCAAAGGATCAAGGGTCGTGCCATTTAGGATGGAGTCAGGACAGGTGATGCGAGTTCAGGACGTATTATTCGTACCAAGACTTAGATATAGTGTGATGTTTGTCTCAAAAATCGAGCAGGAGGGATTTGAGGTCTTGTTCCAAGATGGGAAAGCAAGACTCAGGTCGAAAGGCTCTAGCTCTGCAAGTGTCTTGATTGGAGTTAGAGAGCATGGTCTATATAGCAGTGTTTTAAAAATCAGACTCGGGTTCCAAAATGATCGAGGGTTGGCTCCGACTCCAACTCCGACTCGGTATCGACTCGGCCAATTCGGTTTCAATGACTCGGTCTTTGTAAAAAATACATTAAATATTAATATTTTTAGAAAAAAACATAATTTTAAAGATTTTCATTCATGTTTCCAAACACAAAGCATGAATATATCCATTATATCAAAATTGCACCCAGTGCACTGTCCAATACATGATGATGATATAGAGATCAAAACAAAAAACATAACCAAGGAGGCTCTAAATGGCCTCTACAACAAAACATGAATAGTCACTACTGCTACACATCTGACAAGGCAATATCCTCTGCCTCAAACTCTGAACCAGAGGGGGAAACCGCTCGCTCCTTCTCCTCTGAATCAACATCCTCAACTAAAACTATAGCACGTTGAGCCTGAGATAGACAAGTTATGCTCCTTCGTAGTGGCTGATTAGAGGAAGTGCCTGCGACTGCAACTGGAGGACTAGGAGTTGGGACTGGGCCTGCTACTAGTGGATCTGCATTGGCTCCAAACGATTTCTCTTCTTTGTGTGAATCTCTCAAAGACAGACCAATTGCGCTCACTACCAAAAGCACTGCAAGTTTGACTCAAAATGCGGATTGCAAATCTCTGCAATTTAGGACAATGGCTCGGTCGGCTCGATTGGCTCGGTGTACAGCTCAACCGGCTCAATCACAAACCAACCTCCGGACCAATTTTTCCACCGAGTCAATCTGGCCGGGGGTCTGACTCAGTTGACTCAACCAATTCCGAGCCGGTCCGACCGATTTTTAAAACTATGCTATATAGGCTAACGAGCAAGCCTATAGATCATGGGAAGAAGGAGGAGGACCACGTGCAGGTTCCAAAGAAGCAAGTGCAGGTGCAGGCTTCAGAGAAGCAGGTGCAAGTTCCAGAGAAAAAGGGCCAAGTTCTAGAGGCTCAGAGGGAGTCAAGTTCTAGAGGAGTTTCTAGGATCAAAGGGAGACTTTACATCCCAAGAAGAGTGTGTGGTCAGTGGGGAGCAAGGGCGCTTCTACATCTGGAAAGAAGGAAACATGGAGAGAGTGAAAGACATTTTAGGAAAAGACGAAGAAGCATGAGGCTTCCAGTGATAGTGACACTTCCAAGAGAGGGGCAATCCATGCTACAAGGAATGTTGCAATTTTGGGCGCCAGGAGTTGGGCGAGTGTTGCGAGCAATGATGATGATGATGACGAGGTACTTCCCATTCATGGAATAACCTCCCTCGCTAAGAGGGAGTGTTGATTTTTTATAGCTTGGGAGGTACTCCAAGCCCTAGGGTTTGGGGTTTGGAGGCTGGAGCGCCACAAAAGGGCTTTGCACCCAAGTTGTTGGGTGTGAATCCATGAGAAGTTTTGGGCATGTGATGATTTGAGATGATAGAGGACCCCGAGAGCAACCAAGAGCAACGAAAATCACTCAAATCCAAGTAGCCTATCATGAAATATGAATTTCTTATTGTAGTTGTGGGTTAATGTGGCACCTAAAGCAGGTCGACTTGGTGTGTTAAAAGTGCCACAAGTTATGTTTGTTGACATCACATGATTTGATATAAATTTCGGAGAGATGAGAGGCATTTCTCACCATCCCAAGTGCAACAAATCATACGAAATCATCTTTTGTGGTAGCCGAGCTCAAGAAGGAGATGATCAAGTTGATTAAGGGATTGTTTTGGTGTATTTTGGATGGCCTGGCAAGTCTGAGTTGGAGCAGAGAGCAGCCGCATGCCTTGAGGCAAGTTCTGGGCACTTGTGTATGGTTTTGGAATGGATTTTCTCCCTATTTAATAGGTCGAGATCTGAAGACAATTGCAGAAGGGTCGCATCCCTATTCAGAGCCATAGAAGAGGTGTCGTAAGGTCTATTTCAGTGCTGGAAATAAGCCTAAGCACCAGTGAGTGGGAGCAAGAGGTCAAGGAGAGAAGGTTGCAATCATTGAGAGAAGGTCGCAATCATTGAAGGACTGTTGCAGCAGTTTTGGAGGGCTATAACAAATTTGTTAGGTGCCCTAACTAGTGAGTAAGCTACAGCATTATGCACATCCCAAAGGTATGTATTTGTTGATGGTTTCAAGTTGAATTTTGTTGCTAGGTGGATGGGAGTCTAGTTGGACAGTGGTATTGGACATCTTGTGGTTTGTGGTGGGAAACAAGTAGGTGTCCAAAGTAACCCTAGAGCAATTGACAAGAAGGACTTTGGACAGTTGTGAGTTGGGTGAAGTTTTGGTAGCCTAAGTAGCTCCTTGATGGACTAAGGAGGCTACTAGAGGAGGCAGATTGGACCTAAAGATTTGGCCAGCCAAAAGAGCAAATTGTTGGAGCCCATGTTCATTATTGGAGAAGTGACATTTGATGGTGATAAGTGGCAGCTCTCCTACCCTATGTTAGTCTTCATTGGAGCAGCACAGAAAGACTATAGTGGGAAGAAGACCTTGATTAGCTGAGGAGCAGCAGTGGGCAGTTGTGAGTTGTGAACAACTCAATAGGAGTCTCGATGTGTTGATGCGCTGATGGACGAACGATCAACAAGAGAGCAGCTTGGATAGCCGAGATTCAGTGGCCAGATGGACTTGGAGCATTGATAGAGGCAAGTGTTGCAAAACGGAAGTGAAATACGCGCAGTGTACAGGATATGACAAAGCAGTTGTGATTGGGCACTACATCAGCTAGATCTTCAGATTATCTTGTATTATGTATTCTTGTACTAGTGGATATTTGAGGGCCATTATCCCTGGTGCGGGAGCCCTAGACTATTGTATTATATCAATTGGATTAATAGAAAGAAGATTGGATTATTGTACATATTTGTGTAAAAAGTTGTGTATATTTTGTGCACTAGTAGATTTACTGGTGTTTATCTTCCGTCATTGCAAAGTAGACTTGTTGTAATACCTGGTGTGGTAGCATCATTGATTTAAGATTTTATCCTAGACACCAATATCGTGGAAAAACAACACTTCATCTTGAGATTGTCTGAATATTTGGATAGTCGAGACATGTTTTCAATGTTCCACCAAGACTAAGACGAGGAGACACACATGGGAGACGTGTAAGAGTACCCTCAAAATTTTGGGGAAATTTAGGGGGGACGGGGAGACGTTGGGGTGAATATATATATATATTCAATAACTCATCATTCATCCATGCACCACAAGATTCAATAATGAAATACATTGATCCATATTCATCATTCTAGAATCAGATTAGTACTAAGCAAAATAGACTATAGGAGATATCAATGTTATCAGAACTGAACCGGTGATTGGACCAGAAAAACTTATGATCCGCGAACTGGTCAAAACCAACCCAGACCCGATAAAAAAACCGGACCAAAATACAGGTCAACCAAAAACACCTAAAATATTCAAATTTTAAAGAAAAACATATATATTCATGTGCATCCATATGAATCCAAACCATTTCTACGCAAATAAGCAAAATTTATCATTTATATAGCATGTAAGGGTGCACATAACCAAAAAAGCACCGAGTGAAATCCATCTCTAAACCAAAAAAACATCAACAAACACACTCTACATGGCCCTCTAACATCCAAAAAAAATCATGCTACAACAAATAACTACATATCATCAAAATCATTACCTATATTGTGATCTTCATCATCAATATCACCCTTCAAGAATTAAAATAAGATAGAAAAAAAGTAGCAGGATTTTGTTCGAGTGAAGGGTACATTTTCAGTATGGTCATGATAGAGGAGTTCGACAACCAATGCCACTAACATCAAGGTACATAGAGGGCTTGGTGCTCTTGATTAAATACTAGTTCCATACCCTCGTACATGACAAAATCCAATGGAAACGTTGCAATCCCGCCAATCCTGAAATCCTGAAAAACTATTAAGTCTGCTGGATTTTGAGTGAGATCTAAATTTCTACTTTCTCCATATGAAATCCAATGAGGTCATAACCAATCTCAAACATCCTAAGTCATGTCATGGTAATGTTAAAAATTTAAGTAAAAAGATGAAAATGAAAGATAAAGGAGAATGTCACTTTTACATTAAGAATTTAACATTGCCATGAATTGCCTAGCAATAACAGGGTCATAGGCTTGAATATTAGACTTCCCCACACAAAAGTTCCTAAAACTCAAAAGGGGTACTTCTAAGCATCCCCCATCAAAAATGGTGCTTCTGGGCATCCCCCTTTTAATGGGGTGTGCGTACCCCTTTTAAAGGGGTGCACCCAAAAGCACACCTTTTGGGGAGACACATCCTTGTGGAACACTCCATGGTAGGGGTTTACTTCATGGAGGATGCCACAGTCTGTGTACTAGTTATGAAATTTCACCAACCTCGAACATTATGATGTGAAGACGGAGCAATCGTGGGATTTGAGTTACCCCTTTCCTCGACCTATTTTTACCACCCCTCTTGTTTGCCTTTTCTTCACTGATTTTTCTTTTAGATGCATAGATATAGATTGGCTTACAAGCTTTCATTCATTCATCATTGACCCCTTAAAGATGAGTTGTTTCATTGCTCACCAAGATTGGGATGATTGATGTTCCATTTATTTAGATAGATCATGCCTTAGCCAAGAACTAAGTGAGGGATAATGAGGGGAGTAGAGCTTAGGTTAGGCTTTTGTCCACACATTATCACATATCACTACCAATTTTTTTGCATTTTAACATTATGGCTTGTGGTCTTTCATTATTTTTGTTGCATCAACCTCATAGGGCAAAATTTCTAGACCCATACTCAAAGATGAGGGAAAACAAGGAACCAATACTAGTCACAAATAACAACAAACCCAAAGATGGGACATGGATACAAAGGAGAGATGGAAAATGTTGAGTATGGATTACCATGGATACACAACATCAATCACTGTCTCCTATTTGTACCCCTCCTAGACAATGGACAAAAAGACCTTGAGGAAAGTCATACTGGACTAGAGGCAAGAGAAAACCACCAAGGTGAAGCATGGGAACAAGGATACAATCAAAAGCAGTCTATCATTCAATTCAACTTATGATTCATACTAGAATGCCCTTAAACATTAAATGAAATCACTTAAATACAAAAATGGTTAATGCACTTTATAATAGGTGACCCACCTTCCTCTAATGAGTAAGCTAGAAGAAATGAAGCACTGACCGGAGCATGGATGGAAGGCGTTGGATGCTAGTTATCTGTGGATCAACATAGGGCTGCTGGCTAACATGCTGAACGAATAGGAAAAAAAGTTCTCCTAGGGGTTACCCATTTGGATGGGTAACACGGCCATAACCCCCTTGCAGATGGCGACACCCACCTCTTCATGCCTCATGAGTCATTCGTAATATCATATTGATTCATCTTGTGATTAATTCATAGGCATTACTCTTTAGCCTATGGGCAACATATTTCTCTTGTTCATGGGTTCTCTCTCTCCCTCCTTCTCTTGTATTATTGGTGTGAGCTACTCTTGATCAGCACAGTTATAAATCTGAAGTGTTTTACTCGGTTGGATTAGGATCCTTTGAAGCTGACACCGTAGATCTGTGACTTTAAGATGGAGGGGCCAAAGCAGAAGGATTTTGGAAACAGAATAGGATATAGGGAATCGTGACCCTAGTACTTCTTCTATTGAAGAGAAAACTGAAGCAAAACCAAGTTTTGGAGGAGAACCTTTAGAAATAACCCAAAATAACAAATATCTCACTATGGAATTCTTTAAGGTGGGATATGTGCACAAGGAAAAGGCTTCAAGGGATTGGAGAGGAGCCTTCTTATTTTAGACGAGATGTAGGGCAGCGGAGATACGGAACTGGAGCATGCTATGCACATTACTCCGAGCACTAATCATACACATACTCCTTTACGGTTATCAAGGGGACCCAATACAACGAAGAACAGATGGTGTCAGCTAGAGAGAGTAGAACGGCAAATGAGAATAGGGTTCCTGAGGATTAAAAAAAAATTGCACTCCGTATGAGATTATGTTGGCTGAAACAGAGCCTTATCCAATAGAATTAGAAACAGTAAGGAGACTATTGTTATATAGGCAAAAAGTAGTAGCCATGGACAGCAATCGAATACCAACAACAATCAAGCAAGAAATTTGAAATAGAGGGAAAATACATGGAGCCTGCAATGCATCCAGCGGCTTGAGAAGTGGATGTAGTGGAGGATTACTGCCCGATAGACGGGAATGAGGCAAAAAACCATTAATAAACAGAATGCTAGATTCTGGGCGAGAAATGCATCTAGAGACTGCTAAATTCTGCGCAAGAAACTCATATAAAGCTAGCAAAAATCTGTACAAGACTGGTTGTCATTACAGCGACTACTCTAAGATACAGGATCCCTTTCACTACAGCGACTAGTCTGGGATACGGAATAGGAAGCGGCTTGGAGATACAGAATGGCTTTCTATTACTCTGGCCCCCGCTAGTTTTCTTCCAAGCTCCTTTTTAACGTGTAAGAATCCCTTTTACGTGTACCAAGGTTAGGTCCCAGTGGACTTTCTCTTTTCTGATCCTTTACGGATTATTAACAAGCTTCTACTTCATACCATTTGCCCCTAACCAACATTGAACTCAAAATTTTCATCTCTCAAAGGATAACGAGGAAAATAAACATTCAAATCAACATATTATATTCAATCTTTCCAAATAAAGGCATTGTGAGATGGCAGATCCAATAGCTTTAAACAGGTGACTCTGGCATAATAAACCCCTTCCTCCATGCTAAATAATTCTGAAAATGAAAAACTGTATTCAAATTAATAGAATAACCAAAAAAATGCAGAGATATAGACTTCGAACTTACATCACTATCAATAATACCGTAGTCCTCGTCATCAGTATAGTCATCGGCATCGTCATAGTAGCAATTATATTGTGGGTAACTGTTTCCCGACCGGGAACGTTTGGATTTCAACGTCCGAAGGTTAAAATGCCGTATATACAAAACAAGACAACGCTTTCTCCGAAAAAAAACATTCAATCTCAAGGGCAATCCATAATATTTAAAGTTTGAAGATGAAAGAGCAGGGTACTGGAGTCCTCTTCTACCATAAGAGTCCAAACGTAGGCAATTAGCAGGTAACATTTCGAAAAATATAAGACAGACACCTTCAAAATAGAATATACGCCCTAAAGATTTGCGTCCCGTTTTCGATTCTCGCTGAAACCTTGTTTCTCGCCATTCTTAAGGCACGCACTCCCTAGAGCTGCGTGTCCCGTGTGCAATCTCTCCGGAACCTCCTTCGTCGCCATTATTGGGGTTTAAACGTGCTGGCATGTTAAGATGTTCTCTCTCTCGAACGGTGACAGAAAATTGTCGGCCGTCCATTTGTCACTGCACATGAAAACCTTATCCAGTGCTTTAATATCTAAGACTTAATTTAAGCAAAATTATGTAATCAGCCTTTTATAATGGTAAAAAGAATATGTAAATAACGAAGCGTTCAAACTTCAAATATCTAAAGCCTTCTTTTCCGATGCTAATTACATTCAACTCGAGAAACAGATAATTACTTGTGTCTGATTCGCGGGCGAAGTAAGAAATTTACAGCTTTAACAATTTCAAAAGCCTAATAAACATTTTCCCGCGCGCAAGCAAATTCAAGGTTTCAAAAGCTCTAAGTGCTTTGAATTGTAATGGAAGATCGATTCACTGTTCAGAAGCTAAAAATTAAGAGCAAGAGTGTATTCAAAGGAAAGCAAGTTTGCCCGGCTAAAAATTTTGATCAGAAGATTCATTCCGCGACTTCTCACTTCTCTTAAACTGACGCTGAACCGCTTGAACATTTTCTCTGCAGCTCTTGCACATCTCGTTTCATCGTAACCTGGATTTCCTTTTACTGGTGTTACTGGTAAAACAATGAATTATTTGGTCGCTCAGCTGCGGTCGAGATAATTGCTGGAAGATTTTCATTCGACCCATGTTCGATTCCCAGGGTGTTTTGAGTTTTCATTTGACTTCGATTTCTAATGTAATGGTGTTTTCGGAGGGTATTTTTGGCATCCCTAGTATGTTAAGAATGATAATTCATCACTTCTGAAGTCCGCTTTTTTATAAATCCCGAAAACTCACTTATCGATTCATTATGGTAAAAGAAAAATAATAACCACAACGGAAATTTTGTATTATTGATAAAGAAATAAGTAAATAATATTACTTATTATATTTTTTTATATTTTCATATATTTTCAGGTGAAAATTATATAATTAAAATTTTAATCAAATATGATAATATATATCGTGGTAGCAATATCATTAGTATGGAGAATTAACTGTGTTATTTTTGTTTATTTAAATAAGAGTTTTAATCTAGAGTGTGATGAATAAAATATTGATCAAGAAACTCACATATTAATTAGCTTTAAGAATCCAAATTCATTTATTTTATTTAGAATATTATCTCAAGAAATAAGGTGTTCTTATATAAAGAAATTCAACATAGCTTAAACAATTTCATTGAAAATTGGATGGAAAATTAGACTAGTTATATGAAAATTTGGTAACATCTTTACAAGATTTTAATAGCTTTAAATCTTAGGCTTTAGCAAATTTTAATAGCAAGCTTTGTCATCTCAACTTGTGTGTGTTTTATGTGCACTAAAGATTTATGAAAAGTAGAGGTTGATGTTATGGTATAAGTTGTTTGGTTGATGTGATTGCATTCTCCCTTCTTTTTGTACATACATCATTGATGGTTTCATTAATGGTTTCAATATCATGCCTTGTGAAACTCTAGTTTGTAGATGTTACCCATATGATGCATTACACTTTATCACTATCGTATGCACAAAATATGTGAATAGGAATGCCAAAGTGAATTGGTGGATGGATATGTAGAATGAGGAAAGTGGTATGTGTGGAATATTGGAGGTCTATGTCCAATTAGTGTCATTTACATAAGACATGTGTTACCGTTATGGTATTATGTCCTTAATGTTGTGGTTTATCTTGTGTACATATGTTGTTTATGGTTATATGTGTTTATGCATGTTTGCACTATTATTCTTGTATGTTATATGTTGCATATTATGGTGATATGCATTATCCATTCATGACAAGGTATGATTATGGTACTAAGGTATCTTATGTAGAAAAATCACGTAGATTCAAACTGATATTTGTAATATGCTAAAATAAAATACGTGAATCTACTCTACAAATTGTGGAAATCAATTACAATCGCATAATCACATGAACAAGAAAGAGAAAGAATTTCAATTGCACAACACAAAGATTTATCTGGGGAAAGCCTCAGCGAAAAACCATGTTATCTGTATATTGCATAAGTCAAGGAATATGAGAACAATACAATGCTTCTCTCATGCTTGAGAGCTCTCTGCACTATCTATGTCTGTCTCATTGATTCCTAGGCAAGCTTGGTTCAATACTTAACCAATTTCTTGATCTTAGGAATCCCTATTTCCTCGCGCATTTTCCTTGGGAATTAGGCCCCTATTAACAAGGAAATTCCCCAATAATGATTGCACAATACATCAAGGCTCTTCCTTTGACTCCATGCACCACTTGTACAATTGGATGATTATACAATTGATAGTACTCTTCTTTAACTCCATTCCCAATTGGGTCTTCCTCAAAATTGACATGCATGAGTTATTTTTGAGTGAATTATCAATTATCCAATTGATCATTGCACGTGAATTAAATCTAATTTAATTCACTTGACATTCCACTAGTTCCTCCATTGGTTAGAACTGGTTAAACGGATTTTAACTCAAATAAATTAAGTTAATTAATTACAACTCAAAATAAGTTGTAACTGGGCCCCATAAAACTCAGGGAACACTCTACATGCCTCTAATTTGACCCTCAACTCGAATTAACTGAACTAACTAAGCCTTCCTAACTTAGTTAACTCATACAAGTTGTCATGTGATGTGGAATTACAATTTACTTCTAATTTAATAAAGGGAAAATTAATTAGAAGCCTCTTCTTGTTGACATTTTCAACATCTTAGTGAAGGAATTATTCTTGATAGGGTGACCAAGGTGTAAATTTGAGGTATAAAAGCATATCATATGATTATATGAGCCTTTAAGATGGTTGCAATTACATAACTAATGATATAGTAGTTGTTAAGTTTTTAAAATATCAGTTAGATTGAAAGAATTTTGAAATTTATATTGTGCAATGAGTTGGAATTGAAGTAATGTAGCTTAGATATAAATTTGGGCATGCTACAAAAGAATTAAATTTCCATGAATATTAGAGGAACAAACACAATTAGTCTCTTATTATATGAAATTATACATTTTTCCTTAGATGACTATGACTAAATTGATGTCTTTGATCGCTTTTTTTAGTACCTTATTACATCATGTGCATATTATGTGCAAAAATTAAATATGTGTCAAAAACTAGGCATAAAATATCATAAGTATCTACAAAATCATGCACAATCACACACGAGTAAAAGTATCCTGAAAGACCTTCTAATTATTTTTTACACTTTCTAGCTAGGTTTAGGACCCATCCAACACCTCAAAATATCTTCTTATTATGAGTCACAACACTTGTCTTATACAAAATTTCAGCTCTACAATTTGACTTTGTTTATTAGATCCCTCATAACCATTGGAACAATCATTATGCTTTTAATGGAACTAAATGCAAGACTCCTTCATACGCAATTATAAGAGAAGTCACAACATTTTTTATTTACAAAATGTAATCTTTCATAAACTGGCATATACCAAATTAAATGCATGCATATGGGAGAGTAATTTGAAAATGTTCCATCAAAGTTTCACATATCCAAGTAATTTTAAACCATTCCAACAAAGTTTATATGTACAATACCCAAATTTTTCCTCCTTATAATTACACTTTGTTTTGTATCAAACCCAAAACACCCTTTTTTTTTATCAAAAGTATTTTATAACCATGACTACCTTTAAATACCATTTAGGTTTTTTTAAATCCTAAGTCACACATTTCTATTGTTGTTATATGCACACATGGATGAGAATTGGTTCACATGCCTAGTCATGGAAGTGTATCTGGTTGAGGACTTGTACAAGAATTGGCAGAGGTAGCTAAGTAAGAGTTTCAATGATAACACTATGAGGTTCTATGTAATATAGGTGTTATTGGTGTTGGAGTATTTGCACATGCTAGGAATCATATACATGCTAATGCTTAGATCAATCACTCATATTAGGGAATTTTGATAGATATGTAACTACAAACCAATGAAATGGATGTGATCTAATACAAGATAATGTTCAATTCTCCTAAAGATATTACTACTACAAAAAGAGCACAAGGTTTCAAGTTGGAATGGTTGATGGATCCACTACTTTTCAAATACTATCCAATGTGACAAGTGCAAGATTCAATGTATTGGTAGCACGTAAAAGGACCTTCATGGCCATATATAATAAAGATAGAGGTATTCTATATATGGACATTTTATGTTTGGCCAAATAACTTCAATGATTTAATTGAATGAGATGATTATGCCCATTGTGAAGTGATTTGGAAATACTTCCACATGATAATCAATAAATTTACATGCAAGGAAATCATTTTGAACCTCGAGGTTTGGAGCAATCCCACAAACTTTACATCGCTTGGAAATTTGAAATTGGCCTCTACTCCTTAGATTTTGATAGTGTTCTCAAGAAAGTATATCAACTTGTGTGAATCACAATGCCCATCTACAACAACACAAACCTGCAAATTTATGGATTTGAATAAATATGACATGCTCATATCTCATATCATAGTCTCATTGAATTTGTAGATGGGAAATTCCTCATCGCGATATTGCTACAATTCCATTGAATTTATTACATGGCAACTCTCTGATTTGGGACATATTTCACTAAGAGATCATTTGGATAGGAAGAGGATGCAAGTTCAAGTGATCTCCCATCCAAATAGTATTATCATAAAAAAAATAGAACAAAATACATAACAACTATAGAAATGTAGAGAATTTAGTAAAAGCCATAAACAGTTATACGACCTTGATGATTAGGAGTCATGTTCTAGTCCTCACATTCTATTCATTAAATCTCCCTTGGCATATGATTAGATCTATCAATATTTTTGGCATGTGCATTTATTTCCCCTTTATAACAATGGCTCGTCTTATTTGGCATATGCATTATTAATTTAGGGATTTGAACTGTTTATACATGAACAAAGTTATAGGGGACTGTGATTCCACAGGTTTGTTTGGGGGGGGAGAGGGTGTTGGGTTTGTGACTAGAGAGGCTAGACTAAATTTTTATATATTTTATTAAATTGATATTTGAATTTGTTGAGAAAGTGCCTCTTAAATGAGCTTCAAGAGGGAAGTCGCATGGCACATTCTAAACATTCATATATTAACCATGATTTTTGATGGTTTGGGGAGATTCCTCATTCTTTCTTACTCTTGTTTCTTAGAGAGGATTGGTTATTTTCCAATAATATGATGAAGCCAAAGTGCATGGATGCATTGGCATGTTGACAAAACTATCCACAATAGTGAATCTCTAGAGCTTCTAGAATTGATATTTCTTGAACAATAACACTAGAGCCCTAGAGGGGAATCGAATAGCCTGAGGGACTGCATGCATATTATCCATCACACAGTGTATGGAATTAACAAATATACACAATTTAAGCAATTTGATGAAACAAAGTAAACACAACACAAATCAATGTATAGAGAACATTTGTCTTTATCGTATGACCAAAAACCCCCTAAAAGTGGGCAACGTCTATAGAAATTTTTTACCTTGGAGTTACCTAGTATTTCCTTAATTTTGTTTTGAATCTATAAGGGATCAATGCCTGGGAAGGATTTCAGTCCTTATTGCATGCCACTTAATCATAATTGTGATGTATGTAACTTTTCACAATCGAAGTACTCAAAGCAGATAATCCAATGCCAAGCTACCTGACTTATCCACAAATCTATGAAGAGACTTTGTTTTTGTATCCAAAATAAGTAGGAAATATGAAGCATTTATACATTTTCCAATATATCCTTTGATAAGGTTCCATCCCGCATATGTTGGTGAGATGTATAGGCATTTCCATGTCTCCTACACATGCAAGAAACACACACACACACACAAGAGATTAATGACCCATGTCTCACATAATCCGCACAATAGTATTTACACATATAATATGTACCCCTTTGCCATAAACCCAAATTTTTCCTTTTTCAAACAAAACCCTTCAATTGTTGTATGTACCTCTCTAGGAAGAACATTTAACAACACCCCAACCAATTAAACCTCATAAAGTAGGTGAAATAAGATATGGAATTGCAAGTCCATGAAACTTATGGGTGGTCCCTTCTGAAACAAACAAACAATCTTAGTTATCTCACAATACCACCAGTGAAATGCTGCCCATGTGAATAGTGTTTGATGTAATCCAACATACAAATATTAGTAATATAGATATGGCACATCATAGGTTTTGGCGGAAGTCATGGTTCACATAACCACACATGAACAAATGGTAAAGAAATTACAAAATAACACTTGTAAACCTAATCATCAACATAAAAATAAGAGTGCATAGTATATAACCTACACTACAAAAAGAGAAACATGTAATCAACATGCATGCCCATAGAAGGTTTTGTTGGGAATTTGATTTAAATCCCAACAAATGTCCTTCTATGGTGAATCAACATCATAGGGCCAAGCCATATAAAGAAGTAACCTACACACCCAATATGACATTCTTCACTAGGGATAGAACATCTTTCAAAATTCATGGGACATCACCTTCTTTAAAAGACCAAGAGGGATGAGCCTCTCCTCTTTTTTCTTTCAATGGCCAATGTTTAATATTTGAAAAATTAACATCTCTCATAACACCCATTGTGTCACCTTTTTTCAATGATATGTGCCTCCATAAAGAATATGAAACACTTATTAATATATGCATGGGATCTTGGTGGGAAATGTTAGGATTCTCCCGATATGGAAGATGATCAAAAAAATATTTCCTCTTCATCCAAATGGTCATTTTCTCACAAGTGAAAAATTTAGGATCATTTAACTTGCTCCCCATTTGGATCAAACGATTCTACATTTCCCTTCTCTTTTTTTGTTTTGTATGCATTAAGTTCGTTTGTCAATGTCATTATTTTAGGTCTTCGAGTACTTCCTAGTTTACCACTAAAAGTAGAATCATTCTCTTCTATAAGGATGGTATTCAAGGAGGAATAACCTCAAGTACATCGTCTTTCATAGGTGGACGAATCACTTAGCTTTTATACAATGTCCACAACATTTACATAAATGAATCAATGATATCATTTTGTTATAAGATTAAAGTATTGTAAAAGGAACATGTTACTGCCAAGGAAGAAAGTTGATAAAAATGAAGTCTACCAAATAATGCTACAAATATAAACAAATCAATTATCATGGTTACTAAAGCAAGCTCGTAGTCTTGGATAATCATCTATGGTGTACACATGTATATGCAACACAATGCAAAAGACATCTTCATCGTGAAGGGCCTTGATAGATTGTGCACTTGTATCTCTTCCCATATTTTTTCCATTTCATCAACCAATGGTTAGAGATAGATATTCATTCTCTTCATCTGTCTTGGACCAAGAGCTATAAGAGCCAACATAAGATGTACATTCTTCACAAACAATCGTGGGGGATATTGTTATTGATCACTACCATTGTCCAAATAGAATAATTGGTGTTTTAGAGAGGATGTGGGTTAACTCTATCCATGGATATACTCAATAAAAAGGCTTCATACCTCATCCTTGACTTTATTGAACCATGTATCCTATACATGCTTCATGGCTATTAAATCCATTGGCATGCACATAACTCCTAGCTCAATTTTGTAGAAACATGCCACTCTTGCAACATAACTATTTCTTTGCAATGAAAGTTTATTTTAATCCTTGGGATCATACGTATTCGCCTAAATATCTTATGAGGACTATGTGCCGTGCACTTTCTTTTGTTGGTACTTGTCATGCCCACATTTTGGACATATAAAAATCTTTGTTCATGTAATCACCTTTGTAAAGATCACACTCACTGGGACAAGAAAGATATGATATGCACTAAACACCCAAACCTTTTAACAAATTATTTATTCTTTGTAGCTACCACAGAGGACATTATCACCTGGAATTGCCTTATCCTTGAATAACCTACAATTAGTGGGAAATATAGATGTACATTGTCATCAAGCACGTGTTTCATTGCTAATTGTGTGACAATATTTATTAAAATATAGTGCACTTAATGGTCAACTATGTAATATTCCCTTCTTCTTTTCAAGGTCAAAGTGGATGGAATCAAACCATGGTATTCGCCCATGGTATCATCCCATGGTATCCGCCTTCATTTTTCGAAGGAAAACAATAAAATAAGGTCCATCTAACCTATAAAAAGGGATAATGGCCAAACAAAAGGAATGATCTGGAACTTGTCTATCTACTTGTGTTTTGTTGGGAACTTGGTGTGGCCATTTCTAGCTTGATCCCGGGACGAAAACCCCGTGGTGACATTTTTAGGTGGATCCATTTAGGGTTCATAGCGGGCTTCAATATTTTATCTCTATTTTTCATTGAGCATCCATGTTGATCAGGTGCTTAGTGTAAAAGATAAAAAGTGAAAGTGCTAAGAATTTATTGGAAATTGAACAACAGCGAAGAGCTCATCGTCGGGAATCTGGCACAACTCGTTTCATCGAAAACAAAGTCTGGATGAAGGAGATAGAGGCTGATGTTAGTTTTCCTAAACAACTAAAAATTTGCAGAACAATGAGAGGTTGATGACATGGCTGCCCAATCAGCGTGCAGGGAATATTCTTTAGTTTTTTCCCAATGGCACTGTGACAAGTGGCACTACGGGATTTGCTAGTTTGGTTTGAAGGTGAATTTTTTAAAGTTTTGCTCCTAAGGTTGAAGTTGATTTTTTTTTATGTGGATGGACCCTCTCTAAGGTCGAACTGAATTTCATTACATTAAGGTCGAATTTCGAAATTATATCCATTATGGTGGGGTTGAATTTTATTTATTATATAGTTTGGTTGGCATATTCAAATCCACATTACAAACCTACGTCCAAACTCCGAAGAATTATTATAACCCAAGGTCTGGATTGTATTACATATTCCAAAGGTTTTATAACATGGCATGCATTATATTATGGTCTAAATGTTGTGGGTTCAAAGGTTTTGAACCATATAGATTGGCGTGTAAAATTTTATATACACGAGGGGCGGAGGTTAGGGTTCGACCCCGTGACCTCCCCCCAACAACTTCGTCGCTTTACTGTTGAGCCTCCACCATGGGTCTTAATAGACCATGCATGCCACATATATTTGTTTTCAATTGGAACCTCTGACAGCAAGAATGGAGGGGGCCAACCCCCTCCCATGCGACCTCCCCATACGACTAAGACCACAAGACCAGCGGGAGCGAAGATTAAACTGACAGGATTTAAATGTTAAGCGTGGATTAATTAATATAATCTGTAGTTTAAAATTGTTAAACCATGATTTGTATTAAACACGCTTTATGCGTTAATCCCACTTATCCGAGTTAATCCAAAGTTTAATTAATTTAACTCAGAGACTAAGATGGCAAAATTTTCGGCGGTTCCACCAGTTTTGGCGAACTGCCAACTTTGGTGGTCTTATTTAGAGTCTTCTCCAGAGTTGGAAGAGATTTCCTTGGAAAATTAAATGAGCTATATCTTGAGCAATTTTCGACCAATTTTGGCTCATAAAGAGTCATTCCTAGTAGATTGGCATGATATGAATCCATTGGTATAGGTTGAAGAGGCAGATGAGCAATTCTAAAGGGTTTTTTTTTTTGTTTTGTTTTTGTTTTTTGTTTTTTTTTTTTCACTTTGAAGAAAATAGAAGCCGAGGGCCACCAGGAGGGAAGACCATGCCTAGATCAACTGAAGACCAAATCGAGAGAATGAATAGTCATTTCTAAATGTTTTGGACATTTTGGAGCCATTGAGACAGGTTTCAGGAACTGTAGGTGATTGTAAACAACAATTTTTTTCACTTTTGAGCTAATGCAGAGGCCCAAGCCATGGAAACTGGACCAAGGAGATGTAGCCCAAGAGGGGTGAACTTCTTCATCAAAACTCTGTGTTGATGGATCAATTTTGATGGTTTGCTGTGTATTTTGTTTCCGTTGTTCAACATTTGATTTTAATACTTTATGCTCTTGAATTCACTCATAAAACCCAGTTAATTTACCTGCTTGACATGCATAAGCAACAAGGAAAACTATGTACATCAAGCAGAAGATCAACAAATAAATTTTAAATCTGAAGATGAAATTAGCACAACAAAACTAACATTCATACTCATATCACATCTATGCTGAGGCAGGAGCTCCATTAATTGCTTGTATTTTGGGCATGTCTCATTTTCTGAATATTAATTGAAATAAGGGTTGCATTCTTCTATATTCCTTTTGTGTTTAGTGTTTTATTGAAAATATTTTATTTAGAACACCTTAATGTGCCAGATCTGTTGATTATTTCATCGCTTGGGATCTTAGAGTGGAATAAAAACTGAGCATCTTGCCAGCCTAAGAGTTTTTTGCAGAGAACTTCAATGGGATTTATTCTCACCTTAGCCGGAATTTCCATCTTTAATAATATTTAATGTCACTCTAGTTGGCCTCTTATTTTTTAATTAATTTTGGCTTATTAGATTGGATTTGGGCTTGTTGTACCAGTTGTGTAATTCTTCCCATTCACATTCAAGTTCAGTTGGTGAATTTTGTTGCAATCTCAGCGTTGAGGAGATTGTTGGAGACTATTGCATTAGATTGATGCCCATAGGGCGTCAAAGAGGGACGAAATGCTTCAAATTTAAGAGCCGCATTGCCAATCGAGAATTGCTGCTCTCTGCAATCAAACGTAAAGGCCGATAGGTCATATCCCTATGCACAGAAGCAAATCTAGCCACCAGACCCTTGTTGCAGACTCTTTTCCTTGAGGATAAGACTAGATGTCGAGGGAGTCTCACTGCATAAGAGGGGAGATTGTGAAATACTACGTCACAGACCAGAGCCTTTTTTTTACAACAGCGGAATTGGAATTATTTTTGCAACGCCAACCAAACTCAGTGCGACAGTACCAAGAGATCGGGGGAGGGTCGAGCAAATACATATCCGTGGAATTAAGTCATATGGTTTAAAAAAAAAAAAGAGAGGCCCCACGATTATCATGGACTAGTTGAAACGGTTGTTGGGGGACGCCATCTTAGTTTTACAGTCAGAAGTCATTGCACTGTGAGTGTTAGGGCCGACATATTAGTTGGAGAAGGGCCAAGCGACTAACTCTTTATTCCTTGGATGCAACGTTTTGCAGTAGAGAGGCCAACATGCCATATTATATAAGCATGATTGAATGGCTACATGGATGTCGACGTCATAATACTGTGGGTGCATGACGACAAGCTAATTATGTGAATTGGTGTATCAAGACAACACCGTGAGATTGTGAGGCCATCACCAGGCAGAGTACATTGGGTCGAGGGTCGTGGATGCATCCATCGCCCAAGAGGGGAGTCGTAAGGGTTGTGAAGTCACTGCATTATCTTACACAGTAGAAGAGCCATGAGCCTTGTTGAAGGAACAAACACATCAGCCAAGGTTCTTGGTTTTTTTTTGTAGCGCCACCAGAACGCCCTGAATGAGAAATTCAACACTATGTTATTAAGGAAGGGTTCATGTCGCTCAGTAAACAGAGGCTTGAAGCCGATTCTGGTGTAGCGCAGTGAGGAAAGAGATTGCCAAGGCAACAATCGAGCTGTTGGAACTAATCGTCAGCCAAGGCATCAAGCGGAGCTTGCAGCTGTTGGGACCATTGGCCACTGAATTTAGATCTAATTCGGGCAACGAAAAAGGCAGCGGTTCGAGAGCCACCCTCTCGTGTAGATCGAGATCCTCACTTTGCACAGTTTATCACAGATTCCTCGCCCTCATTGTCCAAACGGTGACGAAGGTAGTGGACAAAGGTAGAGGTAATCTGTCCAGAAATCAAGATTCGTAAGGTGCACCCTCGATCCAAAAAACCTTGGCATGAGTGCCATTATGTCAAGAAGAGGATAGGCGAGTTAAGAATCTCGGCGTTGAGAACTGGGCTGAGCACAATCTCTACAGGGCGCCTGTCCACTAAGAGAAGGAGGCAAGGGACGCACGACTTTCCCCAAGCCTGTAATGTAATTTTCCTTTGCGTATTCACTAAGCAACAGACAACCGCAACATCCACATTTGTAAAGAAATTTGAAGTTCTGAAATATTACAGAGCTGAGGTTGTTTACACCAGAAGAGGGGTTGAATTCTATCTTGTTGGAGATATTTCCTTTTCAAATTGAAGTGTGGAATTTGGTGCCACGATCACCAAGGGAAAAGGTTGAATTTCTCAATCAGAGCGGGTATTTCAATCAACTCATGAGGATTAAAGCAGAGTTGCAACAAACATTCAAAGAGGACAAATTCATATAAAGGCAACAAATTAATTGTGTTGCCCGCATCCTCAATAAAATAAGATTGTTCCCCGAAAAAAGAGAGAGAGAGGGGAAAGAAAGGAGAATGGAGAAATATTTTGAATAATTATGGTACTTTGGGGGAATTGATTTCCTCTACACCAGGGGTCGTTGAATTGGTTTATTATTTTCCTCCACTATTACTATTTGCAGGTATTCAATTTCCTTATGGAGGCAGAAGATTCAAGCCCAAAATAGATCGAGGTAAATCACTTTTATTGAAGAAAGCCGAGGAGACAAGAAAGAGTAAATATTGAGATCCATTGATTCCAAACCACAATGTTATCATTTTACTTTTGGAAACGCCACATGAATCAACATAATGGTATATCAGTCGATTATATATGCTACAATACTTTTGTGGATCACAGATGGAAATAACATATAGATCAGAAGCAAGCACAGAACAAAAGGCCTTTTCTCTCAAAAGGTCCATGTTATCCTCCAACAGCCAAAGTCTATCCAGAAGGAAGATGTGAAAAGCAAGTATCTCTTTGAACTTGGATCCAAATTTCAAGATACAAAGTCAGAAGATGCCCTCCTACGGTTGGACACATTAGATATGGCTTTGAGCTTGAGAGAGAAATCAGAATGAAAAGGGTCAAGTTGGGGCTTGAAGCCATCCATGCTTGCTTTGGTACAACCTAGGTTCTTAGAGCATTCTTGTGAAAGGGTTAGACTCGCAGTCACCTCTTGTCTCAGTAAAATCATAGCCTTAACATCACCGCTAATGCCCTAAAATGATGACATCACGAGGAGGACTTTTCGGGTCATGGTAGAAGCACTCCAGGGTTGGACAACACCACCCTTCTTACGTTTTTTCAGAAGCACACAACTTTGGAACACATGGCGAAATTCAGATTTGGTATACTTATGTTGGATCTAGAGTGTGATGAATTAATCTTTCAGATGCTCCAATACTCTGCACTAGAATTTCAACACCTCATCCAAGCTTCATCAAAATAGACATGTAAAAGATCGTGTCTCTAATCTTAGGAGAAGATAGGGCCATCTGCGAACAATTCAGATCCAAATTCTTGGCCATTTGGAGGAAGGAGCTAACTGTATCACCTGACGCTCATGAACTAGCTGAATGGTTGATCAAACAGAGCATCAAACTACTTAGAAAGAAGTCAACCAAGGAGGAACTAACAAATATTTGTGGAGACAACAAGAATGAACTAAGGATGAAAAGCTTACGATTTGTATGCAAGGGAGGCGACAAGGGTAGAACAATTGGAGACTTATTCATATCATGGGTTCATCAGTTTTAAGGAGAGGGCCTATGAAGGATCTGAGCACTCAAGTACAAATGGGGAGCAACAAAACCATGCTCTTCAGAGAAACTTGCAGGACAAGTTAATCAATCAGCATGACAAATTACATGGCGGAAGGAAGGAGGAAATTGCTCTTGATGATGTGGTAGTTGAGTCTATAGATACCTTGAAGGACATCCATAAAGAGTATGGCCAATCAGGTATAGACAACAATCCACCAGTACATCCATGTTTGACAACCAAAGAGGATGGACAAATTATCCTCACATGTAGAGAGAGCCAAGAAGAATACATTCAAGGAGAATAAAATGAGGAGCCAATAGAAATAGACCGACATGACGAGCATGATCATGCAGGCCAACATGACAAATATAGTATGTAGGATGAGTCATTTCTAGAGGGCCAGTCAAATTTTTGAGTTGAAGCAATGTTCGTGGGGCATTTAGTGCAGTAAAATACAGAGATATTCAGTAAGGCAATATAATTTCGAGTAGAAGACTTTCGGGAAAGGATCATGCATTTCAAGATAGATCTTATGTTGTTGAAGCAGAGAGTCTGGATAGTCTGAGACACCGTCTTACAAGAGAACAGAAAAGTTGAGGAACTCATATGGGTATGTGCCGAATCAATAACCAAGTTGTCTAGTGTTGACAAATGACTCAAGCCCCTCACAAGGCAACAAGAGGAGTACAATTGGGAGTTCCAAAGCAGCCCTCTACAGGAGTACATAGATAAGGCTTTCCATACTACCAACCCAGCTTTATACATTGGGAAGATCATGGCAGAATTCTCCAAATGCATCATGTTGGGCGACCGAGTGGAGCAGCATGAATTGAGCATCGAGCAACATCAACATAGTAGATTCGCAGATATTCATCCTTCCCAAGGTATGAATTGGTGAGAGATTATGAGTTGGTACTCTATTGATGGGTTGATTTATAAAGGGATACTCACATCTAAGGGCATATTGCAGCTTAGGCCCTTTAGCATAGTCAATGATGGAGGGATGGGGTGGTATCATAACCCACAGGTCCCAGGACTTAGGTGGCATTGGGATCTAGGAGAATCCATTAGGGGCAGGATTGCCCAAAGGATTGATTGAGATCCAGGTAAATCTATCAAGGGAAGGATTGGTTGGAGGATTTTTTGGGATCCAGGTATCAAAGGATCCATTTAGTACCATTCAGCATGGAGGGATGGAAGAGTACACTGGGTTGTATGGGATCCCGATATCAATGTACAAATGCTTTTGTTGTGGATAGAAGTGGATTGTTTGAGGACAAGCTATCTTTGGGTGGGAGGATTTGTAATATTCCTTTTTTTTATAAGGTAAAAGTGGATGGAATCAACCCATGGTATTTACCGTGGTATTCGCCCATGGTACCAACTTTCATTTTTCAAAGGAAAACAATAAAATAAGGTCCATCTAACCTCTAAAAAGGGATAATTTCCAGACATAGGGAATGATCTGGAACTTGTCTATCTATTTGTGTTTTGTTGGGAACTTGGCATGACTAGTTCTAGCTTGATCCCGTGACGAAAACCCCGTGGTGACATTTGTTGGTGGATCCTTTCAGGGTTCACAGTGGGATTCAATATTTTCACTTTCTTATTCATTGAGCAGCCATGTATGCTGAGGTAGGGGCTCCATTAATTGCTGAGGCAGGGGCTCCATCCTGAGGGTTTTATTCACAGGACTTTGATGGGATTTATTCTCACCCTAGCCAACATTTCCATCTTGAGTGATATTTAACATCTCCCTAGTTGGCCTCTTATTTTTTAATTAATTTTGGCTTATTAGATTGGATTTGGACTTGTTGTACAAGATCTGCAGTTCTTTCCATTCACATTCGAGTTCGGGAGGTGAATTTTGTTGCAATGTTAGCATTGAGGAGATTGTGCCCAAACTATTGCATGAGATCGATGCCCACAAGGTATCAAATGGGGACCAAATGCTTTAAATTTAAGAGTTGCATTGCCGATCGAGAATCGTTGTTCTCTGCAATCGAACAAAAATGCTGATAGGTCATATCCCTATGAAAAGAAGCAGATCCAGCCACTATTCTATGGTTGTAGACTCTTTGCCTCGAGGAGAAAACTAGACGCCGAGGGAGTCTCTTGAGATTGTGAAATACTACGTCACAGAACAAAGTTTTTTTTTTTTTTTTTGATGCACTAGGGGGAGGGCCTAGCAATGACATATTCATTGAATTAAGCTGTATGCAACAAAAAAAAAAAACAAAGAGGCCCCATGATCGACGTGAAGTAGTTGAACCGGTTGTTGGGGGTCGCATCTCAGTTTTACAGTGAGAAGTCTTTGGTGGTAGGTAGTTGGAGAAGGGCCGAGCGACTTACTCTTTGTTTACTGGAGCCGACGTTTTGCAGCAGAGGGGCCGACATGCCATATTATGTAAAGCGTGGTTGAATGGCTACAAGGATGTCGACATCATAATAATGTGGGTGTAGGATGACGTGCTAATTCTGTGGATTGGTGAATCAAAACAACACCACGAGATTGTGAGCACTGAGGCCATGACCAGGCAGAGAATAGTGGGTCGAGGGTCGTGTATGCATCCATCGCCCAAGAAGAGAGTTGTAAGGGTCATGAAGTCACTGCAGCGTCCTACATAACAGAAGAGCTACGAGCCATGTTGAAGGAACAAACACGTCAGCCAACACACCCTGTATGAGAAAGTCAACACTCTAGTATTAAGGAAGGGTTCATGCCGCTTAGTAACAGATGCTTGAAACTGATTTTGCTGCAACGCAGTGAGGAAAGATATTGCTAAGGCAACAACAAAGTTGTTGGAACTAATCGTCATTCAATGCATCAAGCAGAGCTTGCAGTTGTTGGGACCATAGGCTACTGAATTTAGATCTATTTCGAGCAGCGAAAAAGGCAGTGGTTCGAGAGCCACCCTTTCGTGTAGATTGAGATCCTCAATTTGTACAATTTATAACACAGAGTCATCGCCCTCATTATCGAAACGACGACGGAGGTAGTGGATAGAGGTAGACATAATCTGTCCAGAAATCAAGAGTCGTGGAGTGCATCCTCGATCCAGAAAACCTTGGCATGAATGCCGTTACGTCAAGAAGAGGAGAGGCGACTTGAGAATCTGGACGTAGAGGATTGGGCCGAATGCAATATTTGTAGGGTGCATGTCCACTAAGTGAAGGAGGCGAGGGACGCACGACTTTCCCCAAGCCTGCAACGTAATGTTCCTCTGTATATTCACCGAGAAACATACATTCGCAGCATCCACATATCTAAATCAATTCGAAGTTCCAACATATTACGGAGTTGAGGTTGTTTACACCAGAAGAGGGGTCAAATTCTATCTTGTTGGAGATCTTTCCTTTTCAGATCGAAGTATGGAATTTGGTGCCACGATCACCAATGGAAAGAGATGAATTTCTCAATCAGAGCAGGTATTTCAATCAGCTTGTTATCACCCTAGTAATTCTCAGGTTGTGGGATGAAGATTTTGTAGTTAAGAAAACCAGGGGTAACCAAGAACCTCTTTTAGAATTCAGGATCTATCCTTCCTGAGTTCCGGAGAGGGATCTCTCCTAAAGATTTAACTTTGTTTTGTAATGGATTTTAGGCTAGCTATGAATGGACAATTTGGTTTGATTTTTTTAATGTTGGTGGGAATAAAGGACTACAAGGGGAACCATAGAAAGATCTACCTAACCATTGGGCAATGGGGTCAAATTTCTAGCAAACAAGACTAGAAAACTAAGGTCAAAAGAGAAAATATACTAAGGGCAAGATAGATGATATTCAGAGGGTTTGAAAAGGCTATTTTAATGAAGTAGTATGATCTGGACTAAGGGCAGTTAAGAATCCTTAGACCACAGAAAAGGAAGAGGGAAATTGAGGTCAAACGAGACTAAAGAGCAATTAAGAATTCTAAAGTCTGGAAATCAGCAGAAAACATACACATGAAAACTAGTAAGAACAAAGAGATTTTTACACTGATTTTGTAATACCTTTCCTAGTTATTCATTTAAGATGGAAAATAACACAAGATGTATGAATGAAACTTAAAGAAATAAACAATGAAAACTGGAAGATACAATACTCATCTGATCAGCACGAGGATCATTAGTTATGATGTCTATTTGCTTCAGTTTCCAGCCTGCTGCTTCAACTTAACTCACATAAAATCCAAATGTTTTCAACAAAAAAGTCTATAGTAGTCTTGATAATTTTATTCCACACTAAAATACTTCAAAGAGTGAAGTATTTATACAAATTCTAAACTAGAATATCTTGAAAAAATATCAAGATGGGTTCACAAATATCTCTAACTGTTTTACATAAATAGAACTTCAGTAAAGGACACTCAAGACTAATGCATCTATTTGGCACTATTTTTTATGGATAGGTGATGAATAAGAGGAGAATTCGAATTTGATCCAACTCTTAGTTGATGATGAGGCATCCAAGTCACTAACTGCTTCCTTTATTTGTGCATTCTGCTCCAACAATTCTGCAAACTTAAGGTCCAATGATATCTTTGTATTTCTCAATACGTAATATATATTTAAAAAATGAAAGGGGTTATTGTAGATAAATATGTTGGTGAGATAAACCTCTTTCAGTTTCCTAAATTTCCTCTCTAGCTGTACACAATAGGCTCTGTAAAAAGATGTGTAAAACAGAGTTTTACAGAGTTTGAAAATAGCCTGTAAATATGTGCATGTATCTCTAATTCTGAAATAACTGTGTAAAAAGTGAGATAGGTTTTTTTATATGGTTCTCTTAGGAACAAAAACCTCCTTCTGTTTTGTAAGGTGTATTTCTGATTGGCCACAATCTTCTCTGCAAAATGATGACTTAACAGGAATTTTCTGCAAAAAATGCTTTCCAAATTTGTTTAATATTTCCCAATCCATAATGGATGTTATAAACGTGAGAGAGGTTTTTGTAGATGGCCCTCTTAAGAACATAAACCTCCTTCAGTTTTGCAAAATTCATCTTGTATTGGTCACAATAAGTTCTGCAAAACAATGACTTAAACATGAATTTTGTGCAAAAAATGTCCATTCTTGCTCTATTTTTCATCTTTTCACCTTTTTGTTCTTTTAACTGTTTTAATTTCACTTTAGATAAACTTCATTGTTGGTGAAAGTATTTTCATCTCTTTTTACCATTTTACTGCCTCTGTATTTGCTTTTACTGTTTACCTTTGACTGCTCTTGTAACTTTGTTTTAACTTTCACTCTGACTTTTACCTGATACACTTTAACCACTGATACTCTTTGACTGTTATGTTTTCAGTGTCATTGTGAATTATAATTTCACTTTTACCATTCACTGTGCAAACTTCATCATTCTGCTCTCTCTGTGACTTGATTTTATTATTTCTTTGTATACAAACTGTTTGTTGAATGAAGCTATTGAGTTAAAATCTGAGAATTTGGAGCAAACAATTTTGTCAACTAGTATTGAAACTGTTGGCCCAAATCCATATTCTGATAATAACCTGCAAAAATCAAACAATTTGTTAATGAAATCCAGGTCTGTAGGGAGGTGTTTGAAGGTTTTTTGAAAGACCTGTGGAATGAGATCTGTCTGCGGAGGTTTAACTCTGTTTTTTTAGGCATTTTTGGGTAACTACTGCAAGATTAGACTGTTTGCAGGAGTTATTTACTTTAACAGAGATGAAACTAAGCAATTTAGGCTAAGGATAACTTCTTTTGAGTTTTTTTGCTCAATTAGGTTTATCTGAAGATGTAAAATTGACATAAAACAGAAACAGGGGTTTTCTGAATGGGTTTGATTGAAAACAAGGATTATCAAGATAATTCAGAAGTTTTAGTTGTTCAAATCCTTGAATTTAATCTTTAAACTGTGAAAATTGAGGAAATTGGATTTAAAAAGGTTCACAGTAAAAAACAAGGCTTTCTGGGAAAAATTGGCCAGGGTTTGGCCTGTTTTTTGGTGTTTTCAGGCAATTTCTCTCGGTGAGATTTTTTAATTGAAAGCTTGTTTTAATTATTGATGGTTCAAAATTGAGTTTGCAGGCTTGGAATATTGAGAAATACCTCTTGTAGGTATTGGGTGGTCGAAAGGGTTCTCTGATGGTATCAATCTTCAAACTAGTTACTATGGCTCAGTGGTAGAAGGCGTAGAGAGTCTTCGGCAGTGAATTTCATAGGGGAAATTGGCTTCAGATGGGAAAATTGGTCAGTAGAGGCTCAACAATGGTGTCTGTGAGTGATTTCTCAAAGGGATAGGGTGCACAGGTATGAAAAACGATAAAGAACTAAGGTTAAAACTTTAGTTTTTATGGATCATGAGGAGTATTAATTGCAGGTCAAGTTGACATGGAGGGAGTGGTTTTTCATTTGAAGGCGAAACCACTGGTGGTTATCGCATTGCTCTTGGGCAGTAACTGGGTTTAAGCTTTAGCAATAATTAGGACACGTAGCGGGCGGTGGTTTCACAAAACAATTTTTTTTCGCAAAACTTTTTGGCAACTTCACCTGATCACTTTAGAAATGCGATATGGGATCCGCGCCGTCATATTTGGTTAAGTGAAGTGAATGACCAAGATGCGTCGGGAAGATGCGGGAAAATAAGGTGGAATTGAGTGTGATGATTTGCACCGTTGATTTGGTAAGGGGAGATCGACGGTTTAAGTTTGATCCGATAGGGAATGGTGGGGACGGGGAAGGATTTATCGGATTTAGTTTGGATCGCCGGATGTAATATTCCCTTTCTTGATCCAGTCAAAGTGGATAGAATCGATCCATGGTATTTTCCCATGGTATTGACCCATCAAGCCTATAAAAGTGGAGAGAAGCTAGGCATTTAGAGCATTATGGATTATCTATATTATTATGTTTGGGTTGAGAACTTGGCATGGCCAATTCTATCATTGATCCTGGGACGAAAACCCCACGGTGATGTTTATGTGGTGGATCTATCCAGGATTCACAAGTGGGCTTCAGTTTCTTATATTTGTCATTGTCAAGCAGCTGTGCATGCCATTTGTAGGATTTTATGGTCTGGGCATGTATTTTACTTTCAGTGAATAATAATATAAATAAAATGGCTGCATTTCATTGTATTCTGGTTCTTGATGAAAGACTGTATTAAATGAGAACACTAATATGTTTTAGATCTATCCAAATTTTTATTATTTGGAATGTTACAGTGGTATCAGAGCTGTGCATCCTACCAGCCTGAGAGTTTTATGCAAGGAACTTTGGTGAAATTTATTTTTCACCCTAGCCAACATTTCTCACTTCAGTGATATTTATCACCCTAGTTGGATTTTTATTTTTTTAGTAAATTATTTTTATTGGGGGACATACGTGAAGGGAAAATCATTTATAATTATGTGGGTTAAATTTGTGAAAATATTTGAAGGCATGATTGACAAAATCTTCCTATGAAAAATTAATATATTCCTGTTTGGGTATGGGAGAAGATGGACCGTCTTGAAGAAATTTTGAAAAACAACCAGAAAATCCTTGATGTACTAGTGAATTTATATGGTCCTTTAAGTAGCCATATCTCCATAGACCAAAATGATAATCAAAGCAAAAACAAAATCAGCAGCAAGAATGAAATAAGGAGGAGAGGATTATGCTTTATCTGTAAGGGACCTTGGGCCCTTAACCATTCCTATCCAGTTGATAAGGAGAAGACAACAAAGTCAGAACAAGAGGAGATTATTTCAAGTCATGGGGAATCTTTTGTAGATGGGTCTATTGATCTTCAGGATGGTGAGCAACATCATGACATTATTCAGGGAGGCTTGCAAGATGACAAGCATTTGGAAGTGCATGAGGAAATTCTACCTAATGCCATTGATGAGGTTGATTGCTATACAATGGAGTTCGTAGATCCCCAGGGGAATATTCATGAAGAATATGAACAATCAAGTATAGATTAAATTCCACCAATGCATCTATGTTCGACAGTTGAAAGGGATGAACATATGGTCTCCACAGGTGAAGGAGACTTGGGAGATTTGAGTGAGGATCCAGCCATAGTGAACCAGCATGATGAGTATGATCACGAGGAGCAACATGACAAACATAATGTGCAAAATGGACCATTCCTAGAGAGTTGGTCAAAGGCTCAAGTTGAAGATGTGGTCGTTGGGCATCAGGTGCAAACAGATACAGAGACAGTCAGCACAGCACTAGAATTGCCAGTAGAAGAATTTCGAGAAAGGATCAATAATTTCAAGACAGATCTTATGTTGTTGAAGCAGAAAGTATGGACAGTCCGAGACATTGCCTTACAGGAGAACAAAAAAATTGAGGAACTCATAGGGGTATGTGCTGAATCAAAGACCAAGTTGTCTAGTGTTGAAGAACAACTCAAATCCCTCATAAGGCAGCAAGAGGAGTACGATTGGGAGTTCCAGAGCAGCCCTCTATAGGAGTACATAGATAAGTCTTGCAACACTACCAACAACCCACCTTTATACATTGGGAAGAGAAGGGAAGAGTTCTCAAATTGCATCATGTTGGGTAACCAAGTAGAGAAGCATGAATTGAGCATCGAACAACATCAACATAATAGATTTGCAAATATTCATCCCTCCCCAAGTATGGATTGGCGAGAGATTATGAGTTGGTATTCTATCGATAGGTTGATTCTTTGGAGGATACTCATAGCCGAGGGCATATTGCAGCTTGGGCCCTTTGGTGCGGGCAGTGATGGAGGGCTGAAACGGTGCCATAACCCACAGGTCCCAAGATTTAGGTGGCATTGGGATCCATGAGAATCCATTGGGGAAATGATTGTTTGGGATTCAGGTAAATTTATTGAGGGGAGGATTGGTCGGAGGATTGTTTGGGATCCAGGTATTGGAGGATCCATTCAGGACCATTCAACATGGAGGGCGCATCAGATTGTATGGGATCCTGGTATTAATGTACAAATGCTTCTGTTGTGGATAGAAGTGGATCGCTTGAGGACAAGCAATCTTTGGGCAGGAGGATTTGTAATATTCCCTTTCTTGATCCAGTCAAAGTGGATAGAATCGATCCATGGTATTTTCCCATGGTATTTCTTGTTGGTATTGACCCATCAAGCCTATAAAAGGGGAGAGAAGCTAGACATTTAGAGCATTATGGATTATCTATCTTATTATGTTTGGGTTGAGAACCTGGCATGGCCAGTTCTATCATTGATCCCGGGACGAAAACCCCGCGGTGATGTTTATGTGGTGGATCTATCCAAGATTCACAAGTGGGCTTCAGTTTCTTATATTTGTCATTGTCAAGCAGCTGTGCATGCCATTTGTAGGATTTTATGGTCTGGGCATGTATTTTAATTTCAATGAATAATAATATAAATAAAATGGTTGCATTTCAATGTGTTCTGGTTCTTGATGAAATACTGTATTAAATGAGAACACTAATATGTTTTAGATCTATCCAAATTTTTATTGTTTGGAATCTTACATCGGATTAAAGTGATTAAGATGATTGGAGGGTCAGGGATGAATGCGAGGAGGCATGTTTATGTTTAATTAAATTTATGTATAAAAGGATTTTATACATGGAATGGACGGGTTATTATATTAACCAGGGTTTAATATTGTGGTAGGGGAATAAGTATCGAGAAAATGGGATAAGGCTAAAGCTTTCACCATGGGTAAAGCTTATGAGGGGAAAGGTGAATACACTTCCTTTTCTTCGTTGTTCTATATACACATTGTGTAAATAAATAGCGCATTTGCAATATTATTTTTATTATATAATTTCATATTTGTCAAAAGGTCTAAAACTATAGGGGAGAGGGGAAATATTTTTATGGGTAGTTTTGTGTCAAAGGAGTAACTTTGGGATGTTTTTCAACATGTGCTTAATATCTTTGACACAAAAGCTTATATTAAATGGGTTTTTGGGATATTACATAAAAGGGAACTATATTAATAGGACTAGGATAATTGATAGGGAGTTAATAAAATATGTTAGGTGTTAATATGAAAAGGGAAAAGTGAATACTCAAAACATACAATTATAACCAATAAAAGTGAAGATCAAAGCAAAAAATTGCATTTATGATAATTTCATCACTTCTACTTAGGATAAAATTTCATTTTGAGGGTTTTATAATTCATAAGATGTAGGAAGTTAATCAAATGGGGATTAGAGCATCATTAAGTAAAAATGAGGTTTTTACTTATGATTTTTTTCTGGTAAATGAATGCATGAATGGAAAATGATGTGTTTTGTGGGTTTAATATAGACATTTAACATTTTCAACTAATCAGCCATAGTGCCTTGGGTCCGGTCCCAACAAAAGTCAAGGAAATGCCTTGAGCCTTTCTGACTGATAGTTTAGAATGATAAATGGCTATGGGGAAGGGAAGTTAGTTATTTGCAGCCCTGGTGAATAATATTTACAATGATGCTTCTCACCTTCTTCTACCTACCCAATTTTAACTGCTAACATTTTGATTAGGTGCATTTGAGCTAGCAACCTTTACAACATTTATTCTTTCTGAAAGCAATAAAACTATCTAATTCTACACTTATTTCATCCAGGAATCCAGATTAAACTTTTGGATTCACTTATTCTCTACCTAACTACCGAATTTTCATGATTAAATTGTATGACAATTCTTTATTCTCTATCTACAACAAGTGAAATTGAACCATGACAAGTCAATATTAAATTGTTTAACTTATCATGGATTATGGAATTTATTGACACTCTGCCATAATCAACTGCAAAAGGTAAAAGTAGTGGCATTTAGACTTGCACACTTTCATGTTTCATTCATCTTTTTCTTTTGGGGTCTATTATTTTTTCTAAGTCCTTTGATTGTTCTTTTAGGACTTTTTACCCTCTTTTTGATTTATTTTTTATTTTTTTTTTTATTTTTTACAAAATATGAGAATACAACTTGCAGAAGGAAAAATATGTACATATTTACAAGATTATCATCAGTCAAGTTAAAATTATGAATCATATATTTATAGGTCACTAACATCGGCTTCACTTGGGGATGGCATTTCCTGGTGAAATGTCAAGAACTTTGAGATCAATAGCCTTCATCTTTGACCTTTGATGATCTTAATAAGTGTTTTCTGTCTTCTACAAACTAAAATCCGATCTGAAACTAAAACAACACACAACAATTTTCAAACCAACTTATAGATCTTAAACTCTTTAGGACCTCATCCTTGGCTTTAAATCTTAATGAAAAAAAAAACTAGCCGAAAATTAAAAACTAAAAAAAAAATGCTCAAAATTCTGAGCTTATTGGCACTCATCTACCTACTCTAATCTACTAAAAATCTTATTGAATCTAGTAATACAAAAATGCCAATGAAGCCAATCAAGTAGCTGTAAAAATAAATGGATAACTTGATTGCTTGTGATCAAAATTTGAAGTATATTATGATCATGTGCCTTTATAATAAATGATATGATGTGTAAAGACCACTTTTGATGTATTTGATCCTTATAGAGAAAACATGTTTGCAGATTTGGGCTAAAAAGATTCTCCATATAATCTGATATAGGATCAATAAAAACATGATATATGTTATTTACTTCTAGGCCTTCAATGACTAATTGTTTAGTTGAATTATGAATATTAGACCATGAAATTATTTTTTCAGTCTTGTGTTTGGAAGAATAATCATCTTCAATATGCAAGTCAAAAGGTATTACAATTTCTTCTTGCTTTGGAGAAGGAAGATTTTCAAAGAATTCTTTAGGATTTCGGAAATTGTATGACTGAATTTGAGAATGCAAAAGTTTGATTTCAGTTTCATAATTTTCAGAAATTATATCAAGAAGCCATTTTTTAACTTGAGGAGAACATTTTCTTGATTTAAAAATAAGAAAAAGAACTTTTAGAAAATCCTCATCAAATTGAAAATCTAATATCTCATCCTTCAAACTAGCTAGTGTTTGTTCTGTGAAGTTATCTTGAATTTGAAGAACATAATTATCATCACATTGATCATATTTAGGCAAATCTTCAGAAGAAGGAATGTCATCAATTATAAACATTGGATCAGCAGATTTCTCTTCCAACAATCCTAATATATCTTGATTAGATTGGTTGCATTCTATCTGAAAGTCATTATTTTGCTCAATAGGAGTGCTATCAAGCAATGGGCATTTTTGGGAAGGTAGAATAACATGAGCATCAACTTGTTCTTCTGTCTCTTCATGGATAAAAACTTTAGTACATTCATCAACATTAGAAGAAGTAGAAACAATTTCTTCATTATGTAAATATTTTGAGGATGGTTGCATGTTTAGAAGCAAATTGATTTCTTCTTCGGTGAGGGGGGGTGAGAATCTCTGAATTCTTAGATTGAAATGACAATTGTTTTTTCTCTTATCTAAAAGTTGATCATGAGGTTGAATATTTTCTTTAACTTCATTCAAAACATTAAATGAAACATCATTTGTTAATACAGAGGGGTTTTGTGGATCTTGATTCATCTCTTGATCTATTTCATCTTTGTTTAACTCCTCTTGATTATTATGACATTTAACTTGAGAATGAAAGTTCTGGACTTCTTCTAATAGATCTTCAGGATGCCAATTTCCAAAATCTTCATCAATATTTTTAAGGTAATGTATAAGATCTTCAGCTTGATCACAAAAATTTTCAGCTAATGATAAAGATGGAAAATCTTCTTTGTAATGCTCATAAAATACCTGATGAAAATCTTTTAGAGAAAATAAACTAGCAGGTTTGAGAGCTTCGTACCATTCCCTTGCTTTTCCTTCTAAGGTTGCCATGAATATTTTCATGAGGCAATCCTCATGCCAATCACCCTTCAATCTTGATGAGTGTATATGAAATTTAATGAGATGTAGTAAAGGATTATCAATATTCTCATCTCGAAACATGGGCAGATTGTTACCCCAATTTACCTTTGGTAGCTTGTGTGGAAATCCAAGTATGTGATCTCTGCTCATGGGAGCATATCTTCATTTTATTCTTGGATCATCTTGAAAATCAGCCATAACGAAAGGCCACGGTATCTGTAAAACCAAGTTAGATCCTTATATAAAATAAAATATATATTGAAAAACTTTCTTAACGAGAAAGAACATAATGTCTTGGATTAAGATCTAAGTTGAAAGCCTGATCTTTCCATATTGTTCTTCCAGGTTCATTCCTCCAGTGGAGTCTTGATTGTGAAATTGGTGTGGAGTCGCGAGGTGGATGATTTTAACCTTTATGTGTCTGATCACTGTCCACCATCATAGATCAGATATGAACCTGTAAAATATTTCTGAAGAAAAAGGTTAGTCTTCCCCAGCAGAAATGCCATTATATTACCCACAACCTTTAAACTTAATCTTAAAGTAGAAAAGATATGTTTTAAAAATCTTCCTCTAAGATTAAAATTAAAACTGGAGAGTAGTTAGTTCCCCAGTATGGTCACCAGTATGTTATCACCCTAGTAATTCTCAGGTTGTGGGATGAGGATTTTGTAGTTAAGAAAACCAGGGGTAACCAAGAACCTCTTTTAGAATTCAGGATCTAGCCTTCCTGAGTTTCGGAGAGGGATCTCTCCTAAAGATTTAACTTTGTTTTGTAATGGATTTTAGGCTAGCTATGAATGGACAATTTGGTTTGATTTTTTGAATGTTGGTGGGAATAAAGGACTACAAGGGGAACCATAGAAAGATCTACCTAACCATTGGGCAATGGGGTCAAATTTATAGCAAACAAGACTAGAAAACTAAGGTCAAAAGAGCAAATATACTAAGGGCAAGATAGATGATATTCAGAGGGTTTGAAAAGGCTATTTTGATGAAGTAGTATGATCTGGACTAAGGGCAGTTAAGAATCCTTAGATCACAGAAAAGGAAGAGGGAAATTGAGGTCAAACGAGACTAAAGGCAATTAAGAATTCTAAAGTCTGGAAATTAGCAGAAAACATACACATGAAAACTAGTAAAAACAGAGAGCTTTTTACACTGATTCTGTAATACCTTTCCTAGTAATTCATTTAATATGGAAAATAACACAAGATGTATGAATGAAACTTAAAGAAATAAACAATGAAATCTGGAAGATACAATACTCATCTGATCAACACGATGATCATTAGTTATGATGTCTATTTACTTTAGTTTCCAGCTTGCTACTTCAACTTAACTCACATAAAATCCCAATGTTTTCAACAAAAAATTCTATAGTAGTCTTGATAATTTTATTCCACACTAAAATACGTCAAAGAGTGAAGTATTTATACAAATTATAAACTAGAATATCTTGAAAAAATATCAAGATGGGTTCACAAATATCTCTAACTGTTTTACATAAATAGAACTTAAGTAAATGACACTCAAGACTAATGCATCTATTTGGCACTATTTTTTATGGATAGGTGATGACTAAGAGGATAATTGAACTTTTGATCCAACTCTTAGTTGATGATGAGGCATCCAAGTCACTAACTGCTTCCTTTCTTTTTGCATTCTGCTCCAAAAATTCTGCAAACTTGGGGTCCAATGATATGTTGGTGAGATAAACCTCTTTTAGTTTCCTAAATTTCCTCTTCAGCTGTACACAATAGGCTCTGTAAAAAGATGTGTAAAACAGAGTTTTACAGAGTCTGAAAAATAACCTGTAAATATGTGCATGTATCTCTCATTCTGAAATAAATGTGCAAAAAGTGAGATAGGTTTTTGTATATGGGTCTCTTAGGAACAAAAACCTTCTTCTGTTTTGTAAGATGTATTTTTGATTGGCCACAATCTTCTCTGCAAAATGATGATTTAACAGGAATTTTCTGCAAAAAGTGCTTTCCAAATTTGTTTAATATTTCCCAATCCATAATGGATGTTATAAAAGTGAGAGAGGTTTTTGTAGATGGCCCTCTTAAGAACATAAACCTCCTTCCGTTTTTCAAAATTCATCTTGGATTGGTCACAATATGTTCTGCAAAATAATGACTTAAACATGAAATTTGTGCAAAAAATGTCCCTTCTTGCTCTATTTTTCATCTTTTCACCTTTTTTTTCTTTTAACTGTTTTAATTTCACTTTAGATAAACTTCATTGTTGGTGAAAGTATTTTCATCTCTTTTTACCATTTTACTGCCTCTGTATTTACTTTTACTGTTTACCTTTGACTGCTCTTGTAACTATGTTTTAACTTTCACTCTGACTTTTACCTGATACACTTTAACCATTGATACTCTTTGACTGTTATGTTTTCAGTGTCATTGTGAATTCTGATTTCACTTTTACCATTCACTGTGCAAAATTCATCATTCTTCTCTCTCTCTAACTTGATTTTATTATTTCTTTGTATACAGACTATTTGTTGAATGAAGTTATTGAGTTAAAATCTGAGAATTTGGAGCAAACAATTTTGTCAACTAGTATTGAAACTGTTGGCCCAAATCCATATTCTAATAATAACCTGCAAAAATCAAACAATTTGTTAATCAAATCCAGGTTTGCAGGGTGGTGTTTGAAGGTTTTTTTGAAAGACCTGTGGAATGAGATCTGTCTACGGAGGTTTAACTCTGTTTTTTTAGGCATTTTGGGTAACTACTGCAAGTTTAGACTGTTTGCAGGAGTTATTTACTTTAACAGAGATGAAATTGAGCAATTTAGGCTAAGGATAGCTTCTTTTTAGTTTTTTTTCTCAATTAGGTTTATTTGAATATGTAAAATTGACATAAAACAGAAACAGGGGTTTTCTGAATGGGTTTGATTGAAAACAGGGATTATCAAGGTAATTCAGAAGTTTTAGTTGTTCAAATCCTTGAATTTAATCTTTAAACTGTGAAAATTGAGAAAATTGGCTTTAAAAAGGTTCACAGTCGAAAACAGGGCTTTCTAGGAAAAATTGGCCAAGGTTTGGCCTGTTTTTTGGTGTTTTCAGACAATTTCTCTTGGTGATATTTTTTTAATTGAAATCTTGTTTTAATTATTGATGGTTCAAAATTGAGTTTGCAGGCTTGGAATATTGAGAAATACCTCTTGCAGGTATTGGGTGGTTGAAAGGGTTCTCTGGTGGTATCAATCTTCAAACTAGTTACTGTGGCTCAGTGGTAGAAGGCGTAGAGAGTCTTCGGCGGTGAATTTCATAGGGGAAATTGGCTTCAGATGGGCAAATTGGTCAGTAGAGGCTCGACAATGGTGTCTGTGAGCGATTTCTCAAAGGGATAGGGCGCATATGTATGAAAAACGATAAAGAACTAAGGTTAAAACTTTAGTTTTTATGGATCACGAGGAGTATTAATTGCAGGTCAAGTTGACATGGCGGGAGTGGTTTTTTGTTTGAAGGCAAAACCACTGGTGGTTATCGCATTTCTCTTGGGTAGTAACTGGTTTTAAGCTTTAGCAATGCGATCCAATATAATTAGGACACGTGGCGAGTGGTGGTTTCACAAAACAACTTTTTTCGCAATTTTTTTTGGCAACTTCGCCCGATCACTTTAGAAATGCGATATGGGATCCACGACATCAGATTTGGTTGAGTGAAGTGAACGGACAAGATGCGTCAGGAATATGCGGGGAAATAAGGTGGAATCGGGTGCGATGATCTGCACCGTTGATTTGGTAAGGGGAGATCGACGGTTTAAATTTGATCCGATAGGGAATGGTGGGGACGGGGAAGGATTTATCGTATTTAGTTTTGATCATCGGATTAAAGGGATTAATATGATTGGAGGGTAAGGGATGAATGCGAGGAGGCTTTGTTTATGTTTAATGAAATTTATGTATAAAAGGATTTTATACATGGAATGGACGGGTTATTATATTAACCAGGGTTTAATATTGTGGTAGGGGAATAAGTATCGGGAAAATGGGATAAGGCTAAAGCTTTCACCATGGGTAAAGCTTATGAGGGGAAAGGTGAATACACTTCCTTTTCTTCGCTGTTCTAGATACACATTGTGTAAATAAATAACACATTTGCAATATTATTTTTATTATATAGTTTCAGATTTGTCAAAGGTCTAAAACTATAGGGGAGAGGGGAAATATTTTTATGGGTAATTTTGTGTCAAAGGGGTAACTTCGGGATGTTGTTCAACATGTGCTTAATATCCTTGACACAAAAGCTTATATTAAATGGGTTTTTTGGATATTACATGAAAGGGAACTATATTAATAGGACTAGAATAATTGATAGGGAGTTAATAAAATATGTTAGGTGTTAATATGAAAAGGGAAAAGTGAATACTCAAAACATACAATTATAACCAATAAAAGTGGAGATCAAAGCAAAACTTGCATTTATGATAATTTCATCACTTCTACTTAGGATAAAATGTCATTTTGAGGGTTTTATACTTCATAAGATGTAGGAAGCTAATCAAATGGGGATTAGAGCATCATTAAGTAGAAAATGAGGTTTTTACTTATGATTTTTCCTGGTAAATGAATGCATGAATGGAAAATGATGTGTTTTGTGGGATTAATATAGACATTTAACATTTTTAACTAATCAGCCATAGAGCCTTGGGTCCGGTCCCAACAGAAGTCAAGGAAATGCCTTGAGCCTTTCTCACTGATAGTTTAGAATAATAAATGGCTATGGGGAAGGGAAGTTAGTTATTTGCAACCTTGGTGAATAATATTTACAATGATGCTTCTCACCTTCTTCTACCTACCCAATTTAACATGCTAACATTTTTTCTTCCATTTTGATTAGGTGCATTTGAGCTAGCAACCTTTACAACATTTATTCTTTCTGAAAGCAATAAAACTATCTAATTCTACACTTATTTCATCCAGGAATCCAGATTAAACTTTTGGATTCACTTATTCTCTACCTAACTACCGAATTGTCATGATTAAATTGTATGACAATTCTTTATTCTCTATCTACAACAAGTGAAATTGAACCATGACAAGTCAAGATTAAATTGTTTAACTTATCATGGATTATGGCATTTATTGACACTCTGCCATAATCAACTACAAAAGGTAAAAGTAGTGGCATTTAGACTTGCACACTTTCATGTTTCATTCATCTTTTTCTTTTGGGGTCTATTTTTTTTTGTAAGTCCTTTGATTGTTCTTTTAGGACTTTTTACCCTCTTTTTGATTTTTGATTTATTTATTTATTTATTTATTATTTTTACAAAATATGAGAATACAACTTGCAGAACGCAAAGTATGTACATATTTACAAGTTTACCATCAATCAAGTCAAAATTATGAATCCTATATTTATAGGTCACTAACACAGCTCATGAGGATTAAAGCGAAGTTGCAGCAGTCTTTCAAAGAGGCCAAATTCATATTGCCCTCATCCTCAATAAAATCAGATTGTTCCAAAAAAAAGAAAGGAGAAATAAAATGAGAATGGAGAAATATTTTGAATAATTATTGTGCTTTGGGTTAATTGATTTCCTCTACACCATGGGTTGTTGAATTGGGTTATTATTTTCCTCTGCTATTATTTTTTTGCAGGTATTCAATTTCCTTATGGAGGCTAAAGATTCAAGCCCATAATAGATCGAGGCAAATCAATTTTATTGAAGAAAGCCAAGGAGACAGAGGAAAGAGTATCTATTGAGATCCACTGATGCCAAACCATAATATCATCATTTTACTTTTGGAAACGCCACAAGAATCAATATAATGATACATTAGTTGATTCTCTAGGATACAATACTTTTGTGGATCACAGATGGAAACAACATATAGATCTGAAGCAAGTGGAGAACAACATGGCTTTCTCTCGAAAGGTTCATGTTATCCTCCAACAGCCAAAGGCTATCCAGAAGGAAGATGTAAAAATAAAGTGTCTCCTTAACTTGGATCCAAATTGCAGGGTACAAAGTCAGAAGATGTCCTCCTACGGTTGGAAACATTAGATATGGCTTTGATATTGATAGATCAATCATAATGGAAAGGGTCAAGTTGGGCATTGAAGCCATCCATGCTTGTTTTGATAAAACTTAGGTTCTTGGAGCATTCTTGTGAAAGGGTTAGACTCACAGTCGCCTTTTGTCTCAGTAAAATCACAACCGTAACAATATCGCTACTTCCCTACAATGATGACATCATGAGGAGGACTTTTCAGGTAATGGTAGAAGGACTCCAAGGGTTGGAAAACACCACCCTTCTTACTTTTTTCAGAAGCGCACAGTTTTGGAACACATGGAGAAATCCATATTTGGTATACTTATGCTGGATCTAGAGTGTGATTACTTAATCTTTCAGATGCTCCAATAATTCTGCACTGGAATTTCAACATCTCATCCAAGCTTCATCAAAACAGACATGCAAAATATTATGTCTCTGATCTTAGGAGAAGATAGGGCCATCTGCGAATAATTGAGATCCAAATTATTGGCCATTTGGAGGAAGGAGCTAATTGTATCAACTGCAGCTTATGAACTAACTGAAGAGTTGATAAAACAGAGCGTCAAACTACTTAGAAAGAAGTTAACCAAGGAGGAACTAACAAAGATTTGTGGAGACAACATGAATGAACTAAGGAGGAAAGGATTATGCTTTGTATGCAAGGGAGTTTGAGCACTTGACCTTTCATGTCCAGATGATAAGGAGGCAACAGGGGCAGAACAGCTGTAGAATTCTTCATATCATGGGTTCACCAGTTTTCAGGAGAGGGCCTATGAAGGATTTGAGCAGTCAAGTTCAAATGGCGAGCAACAACACCATGCTAACTTGCAGGACAAGTTGATCAGTCAACTTGACAAAGTACATGGCAAAAGGAAGGAGGCAATTCCTCTTGATGATGTGGTATTTGAGTTTACAAATACCCCGAAGTACATCCATAAAGAGTATGGGAAATCAGGTATAGAAAACAGTCCACCAATACATCCATGTTTGACAACCAAAGAGGATGGACAACTTATCCTCACATGTAGAGAGGGCCAAGAAGAATACATTAAAGGAGAATCAAATCAAGAGCCAGTAGAAATAAACCGACACGACGAGCATGATCATGCAAGCCAACATGACAAATATAGTATGCATGATGAGTCATTTCTAGAGGGCCAGTGAAATATTCAAGTTGAAGCAGTGTTCGTGGGCCATCCGGTGCAGTCAAATACAGAGACATTCAACAGGGCACTAGAATTGCCAGTAGAAGACTTTCGGGAAAGGATCATGCTTTTCAAGACATATCTTATGTTGTTGAAGCAAAGAGTCTGGATAGTTCGAGACGCTGTCTTACAGGAGAACAAAAAAATTGAGGAACTCATAGGGGTATGTGTCGAATCAACGACCAAGCTGTCTAGTGTTGAGGAATGACTCAAGTCCCTCACAAGGCAATAAGAGGAGTACAATTGGGAGTTCCATAGCAGCCCTCTATAGGAGTACATAGATAAGGCTTGCCATACTACCAACCTACCTTTAGACATTGGGAAGAGCATGGAAAAATTATCCAAATGCATCATGTTGGGTGACCAAGTGGAGCAACATGAATTGAGCATCAAGCAACATCAACATAGTAGATTCGCAGATATTCATCCTTCCCAAGGTATGGATTGGCGAGATATTATGAGTTGGTACTCTATTGATGTGTTGATTCCTAAGAGGATACTAAAAACCAAGGGCATATTGCATCTTGGGCCCTTTAGCACATGCAGTGATGGAGGGCTGAGGTGGTATCATAACCCATAGGGCCCATGACTTAGGTGGTATTGGGTTCCAGGAGAATCCATTGGGGTTAGGATTGGGCAAATGATTGTTTGGGATCCAGGTAAATCTATCGAGGGAAGGATTGGTCAGAGGATTGTTTGGGATCCAGGTATCAAAGGATCCATTTAGGACCATTCAACATGGAGGGATCGAAAAATACACTGGGTTGTATGGGATCCCGATATCACTGTACAAATGCTTATGTTGTGGATAGAAGTGGATTGCTTGAGGACACGAAATCTTTGGGTGAGAGGGTATGTAATATTCCTTTTTTTTATAAGTTCAAAGTGGATGGAATCAACCCATGGTATTTACCGCGATATTCACCCCTGGTATCAACCCATGGTATCCGTCTTCGTTTTTCGAAGGAAAATGATGCTGCCACAGCAGCAAAAACCCACAATCTCACATATAAAATGTGTTTTCAAATTAAAACCCCAAATAAATCTCAGACAGGGGAAACCTTCATAAGTGGAAGTGGTTTCCCTTGTCTTATACCCTATGGTTATAAACCATATATCAAAACCCATTTCATGAAATTCGAATTAATATTCGAATTTGCATTAAAACCCAAAGTATCATCACACACACACACACACACACACACATATAATGGCCCACGCTTATCAATTCACCTTTAAAAAAATGACTATGGGTAATTTCTTTAATACCATATTTCTTTAATATGCCTTCCACAAATCTTTTACCTTTATACCATAATTATATGCACTCACCAAATATTCGTTGATCACGAATGCCGGTAAACATAATATCTATTCGGGCCCCACAACATTTACAACTCACTTATCCACCATTCATATTCAATTGTGATCCAACGGTTATTACAATTAAATTTCCGATCTAACAAATATCTCATCCAAATACGCTTCGACCGTTAAAGGCTCCAAGGCACGCGAAACAAGTGGTTTTAAACCACCACGTGTCATCTATTGGAGTGTATCGCGCGGACTCCACAAATTACTGCCCACTCTCAATAAGCGGCGTGATGCATCTTTGGTGGTTTCCTTAAAACCGTCTTCACTGTTCACTACAATGTTACTCACGTTCCACTGTGCCATTACTTTGTGTTTTTCCGTCTTTGTTCAACTCATGATTTCGAACAGGCTAGAGGTTCCATCCTGAAAGGAATTCCACAATAACTATGGAAATTTCAGAGTACGATTTTTCTTTGCAAACTGAGATCTTTTCTGAGTTCCTCTCTTAAATTTCAACCGCAAATGAATTCTCTGCAATCACTTATTTTCCTTGGTTCACGCAGATTGTCTCCACCATAGCACAATTCAAAATTTGAAGATCTTGGTTTTTCAACAGTTCTATATCTATCGGTTTCCATTACAGTAAAGAACCCAAATGTAACTTCAAACCCTGGATCTCACTTCACTTTGTATACACAACAGAATGTGTAATATCTCCTTGAAATGCTTTATACGAAGTCAACTCCAATTGCAAAATACATCCAGCCAAATTTTATACCCCAATTTAGAAGTCTAAGCAATTTATTTAATGGCATCGATCCATTCTGTAATGGATGCTAATTTTCTCAATCACACAGAATTCAATAAATGAATATTCACACTCAAACCACACAATCTCTTAAAAATGTAGCTTGAATATAAAATGACATAATTTCCCTTGTTCCTGTCAATTTCACTTGCACACAATATACACTCAAAACACAAACTCATAAATTGAGTTTTCTGTATTAAAACCAATATTTACATAGGAATTCTTCCGCTGGCCTGATCTTCTGTATCAGTGGCCTTTTCACTATTCTGCCTGTAGGCTTACAATTCAAACTCTACCTCTCTATCTCTCCTCTACCTTATTATTATTTAATGTCTTGAGGCTTATTCATTTTTATACAAAAGGTTCTGAAAACTATTTTTTTTGTTTCAGATCCTTCATCCTCTCAACAAAACCCTGAATACCCTCTAACTCCTCATTTGCCTCAACTAACCCCTAAGGATCCTCTTTCATCACAAAATCATGAAACCAATTCTAATTTAGAATTTACCATTAATTCCTAAATTTCTGAATCCCTATACACTCTCAACTAGCCTAATTCTCTCATGTTCTTCAACATTCAAGAACATTTAACAAATTCCTCACAATATTTAATTAATTCTCATTAAAATCACTCAAAACATTACATAAGAAACCAACTCCCTTGAAAACACAAAATCCCTAAGTCTATTAAAATACAAGGAATTTTCTCTCCTGCATCAGACTCCCAAAGTAGAAATTTATCATGATTTCCTGATCATGTGCTTCCAACCTTTGTCTCCTGGATCCCATACTTTGTTTTGCTACTGTCCATAAGCTACATTATTCTTCTGTTGTACTTCTCCAGGCTTCCATATTTTATTCTGCATCTTGCCACTAGCTATGCTTTCACATTCTGTTCTTGTCTTTTCTTTGCTGTTGTTACTTTGCTTTCTTGCTGTTGTCTTCTTCTGAGACACCTTCATCATCAATCTTCTTATGCTTTCAATCTCTATGTCCAGTTTATCTTATGTCTGGAAATTACTCTGCCTTTTGTTGTTGCTTTCAATTTCTGTTGTTTTGGACGTTGTTGTAGATGTTGCTGCATATGTTACCAATACTCTTGCTTTTGTTGCTGTTGCTGTTGCTGTAAATGTTGTTTCCAATATTTTTGCTGCCTCCCAAACTTCCTGAATATCTCTTAAGATATCTCCCTTTGCAACATTCTTCTTCTATTCACTACCTGCAAATTTATTTTTAAAAAATAAATTATCATTTGATTCTTTAACTGCAGTAACATACTCATTCATTCTTCTTTGTATACTAGTAAGCATACTTAATTTTGGAAAACTAGTATTTGCTCCTATTTATTTCACAACTTCAGGAATTTTCACTTCAGTGTCTGCAATTCCTTTCTCTTGTTCAAAAGTTTTCCGCAAGCATTTCAGCCATTCGCTTTGTACTTGTTTTATCTCAACCACATCATCAATATGTTGTAATTCAGTTTCAGCATATCCTCCTTCTTCCTTGACAACCTTTAGTGATTGTCCTTCACCTCCTTGATTTTTTCTGGCAATCAAATCAAATTCCTCAAACACTGTATCTTCATCCTTTATCAGAATAGAATTCTGATTCTCAATCACTGTGGCAGTTCTAAAAGTTTGTCCTACAGTCTTCTCTTGGCCAATCAGACAAGCCAACTCCTCTCTGTCATCAATAAAAACAAGTTCCTTCATATGAGACATGACTATCTCACCTTCCTTGGAATTTATGAGTTCCTTCTTCTGCAACAGTTCATCTTCATGTCTTCTGCAACACCTGTAAACATAGTCAAATTATCAATTTCAAAATCACAATACCCAATGGCCTCATTTGATGATCCAGTCACCAAATCTTCTTCTAGCAGTTCCAAGTCTCTTTCAGGACTCAGAAAATCTCCACTGTATTTATTTCCAGCTTCCAAGGTTATCTCCATTGTGCCAATCACCGTGATAGAATGATGATCCTCCACTATGTTTTCATCTAACATAGTTTCCCTTTCATTAGATTCTCTGACATTTTCCATTTGTTGTCCTTCTTTGCCTGCATAACTAACACATGAATTATCAGTATTAAAAATACAAGACCTCAATGTCTCTTCCTCCTCTAGCAACATTTCAGTATGCTGCTTTAAGTTTTCATTTAACTCCTTTGTCAGCGCATCAATATGCTGATTTAAATTCTCCATGAGACTGTCAGCTAGTCTCTCCTTCTTATCATCTGTTTTAAGAATGTCTCTCTGCTCTAGCTCACAATAATGAACTTCTTCAATTTGCCGAATCATTCTTACATCCTGATCCTCTATTTTTTACTGTCATTCATGACAATTTCTTTGTCTTTCACACTCAACAATTTATCTTGAGTATAGATCCTCTGCTTTTCCAACTCTCTTCTTTGAAGATCTAACTTTCTATATAACTCAACAATTTCAATTGGAGTAGAATTTGGAAACTTTACACAAATTTCCATACCTTCACTTGTCATTGACCAATCATTAGATGGTCCTTCTTCCTCTATTTCAATACTCTGCTGTTTCTTTCCATAAGACCCCTTTGTCTCCTTTTCTTTCTGAGATCATGTTATCTCAGCATAAATCTGAACATATTTTAGATTCAATTCCCTCTCCTTAACAAACTTCAAAGTTTGTTTAACATCCTGTGATGTACCTGCATTCACACACAAATCATTAGTTTTAAAACAACAATACTTTTCAGTCTCGTTTGCTTCCTCGAGCATCAATCTTCCACAATGTACTTTTTGGTTTCTGGCAAATCCTATTTTCTGTGACTCAACTCCTTTGAGTCTTTCCTTTTCCAACAAAGAAATATGTATTTTTTCAAGTTCTCTAAACTTTTTCATCAGCTTAGCATTCCATTTATTTTGCAATAGGTTCCATCTAACCCATTTCCTCATTTTCCATCCATGTCTTCGACATTCATTCCTTGTCTCTTGCAGCCATCCTTGTAGTACCTCTAGTTGTACCTTCATCACTGCAATATCTCTGTGGCATTCTTTAGAACCTCTTCTCTAATCCTCCATGATCATCTTCTTCATGAGCTCCTCACTCACTATGAGTTGCACTAAGCCTCTGCAACAACAAGTCCTCCCTGCTGCCACTTACCTCACCAATCCCCTCTTTGGATTTGGTCTTTTGGCAAGCACTGGTTCTCTATCTCTAGAACCTCTTGAGCACTCTCTTCTGCTCTCTCTAGGCTTATATCCTCAACTCACCTTCTCTTGAGAACACTTCAACTGTTCTCCCTATCCAACCTTTAGCTGGAATATTAGGTTCACTGCCATCATCACCAAACTTTGTCTTCATCTTATCTGCAACCATAATTCTGCAATCAAAATTTTTAAACTAGATTAAAATTATCTCACCTTCAATATCTCTGCACGACCTTGTTCTCTTCATTCACTTGTACTTTGATTAGACTGTCTTCATTTATTTCTGCAAATGCCTGTTACACATCAACTCTGTATTTCTGATGCTTACCAGATTTAATATCTAATCTCCTCTTTCATCGCACATGTATTCTGATTTAATTAAAAAAATCTTTAACTTTCAGAAGAGATTTTCTAGATTTGATACCAAAATGATGCTTCCACAGCAGCAAAAACCCACAATCTCACATATAAAATGTGTTTTAAAATTAAAACCCCAAATAAATCTCAGACAGGGGTAACCTTCATAAGCGGAAGTTGTTTCCCTTGTCTTATACCCTATGGTTATAAACCATATATCAAAACCCATTTCATGAAATTCGAATTAATATTCGACTTTGCATTAAAACCCAAAGTATCATCACACACACACACACACACACACACACATATAATGGCCCACGCTTATCAACTCACCTTTAAACAAATGACTATGGGTAATTTCTTTAATACCATATTTCTTTAGTATGCCTTCCACAAATCTTTTATCTTTATACCATAATTATATGCACTCACCAAATATTCGCTGATCACGAATGTCGGTAAACATTAATATCTATTCGAGCCCCACAACATTTACAACTCACTTATCCACCATTCATATTCAATTGTGATCCAACGGTTATTACAATTGAATTGCTGATCTGACAAATATCGCATCCAAATACGCTTCGACCGTTAAAGGCTCCAAGGCACACGAAATAAGTGGTTTTAAACCACCACGTGTCATGTGTTGGAGTGTATCGCGCGGACTCCACAAATTACCGCCCACTCTCAATAAGCGGTGCGATGAATCTTTGGTGGTTTCCTTAACACCGCCTTCACTGTTCACTACAATGTTACTCACGTTCCACTGCACCATTACTTTGTGTTTTTCCGTCTTTGTTCAACTCATGATTTCGAGCAAGCCAAGGTTCCATCCTGAAAGGAATTCTACAATAACCATGGCAATTTCAGAGTACGATTTTTATTTGGAAACTGAGATCTCTTCTTAGTTCCTCTCTTAAAGTTCAACCACAAATGAATTCTTTGCAATCACTTATTTGCCTTGGTTCATGCAGATTGTCTCCACCATAATGCAATTCAGAATTTGAAGATCTTGGTTTTTCAACCGTTCTATATCTATCGGTTTCCATTACAGTAAAGAACCCAAATGTAACTTCAAACCCTGGATCTCACTTCACTTTGTATACACAACAGAATGTGTAATATCTCCTTGAAATGCTTTATACGAAGTTAGCTCCAATTGCAAAATACATCCAAGCAAATTTTATACCCCAATTTAGAAGTCCAAGCAATTTCTTTAATGGCATCAATCCATTCTGTGATCGATGCTAATTTTCTCAATCACATAGAATTCAATAAATGAATATTCACCCTCAAACCACACAATATCTTAAAAATGTAGCTTGAGTATAAAATGACAGAATTTCCCTTGTTCCTGTCAATTTCACTTGCACACAATATACACTCAAAACACAAACTCAGAAATTGAGTTTTCTGTATTAAAACCAATATTTACATAGGAATTCTTCCTCTGGCCTGATCTTCTGTATCAGTGGCCTTTTCTCTATTCTGCCCGTAGGCTTACAATTCAAACTCGACCTCTCTATCTCTCCTCTACCTTATTATTATTTAATGTCTTGAGGCTTATTCATTTTTATACAAAAGGTTCTGAAAACTATTTTTTTGTTTCAGATCCTTCATCCTCTCAAGAAAACCCTGAATATCCTCTAACTCCTCATTTGCCTCAACTAACCCCTAAGGATCCTCTTTCATCACAAAATCATGAAACCAATTCTAATTTAGGATTTACCATTAATTCCTAAATCTCTCAATCCCTATACACTCTCAACTAGCCTAATTCTCTCATGTTCTTCAACATTCTAGAACATTTACAAAATTCCTCACAATATTTAATTAATTCTCATTAAAATCACTCAAAACATTACATAAGAAACCATCTCCCTTGAAAACACAAAACCCCTAAGTCTATTATAATACAAGGAATTTTCTTGAGCCTAATGATCCTGCATCAGAAAACAACAAAATAAGGTCCATCTAACATATAAAAAGGGATAATGGCCAGACAGAGGGAATGATCTGGAACTTGGCTATCTATTTGTGCTTTGTTGGGAGCTTGGCGTGGCTAGTTCTAGCTTGATCATGGGACGAAAACCTGTGGTGAAATTTGTTGGTGGATCCATTCAAGGTTCAAAATGGGCTTCAATATTTTCACTTTCTTGTTCATTGAGCAGCCATGTATGTTGAGGTAGGGGCTCCATTAATTGCTTGTAATTTGGGCATGTCTCATTTTCTGAATATTAATTGAAATAAGGGCTGCATTCTTCTATATCCCTTATGTGTTCAATGTTTCATTGAAAATATTTTATTTATAACTCCTTAATGTGCTAGATCTGTTGATTATTTCATCGCTTAGGATCTTACAAACTATCTCAATGGTTCCAACAAATGTGTGTTTGGCATACCATACATTGTTTTCAAGTTGTATGGTAATATTATTATCCATGCTTGGGTAAACCAAGACTGATATTTAAAGAAATGTGTGGTGGAAACATATCTTGGGCTTTCAAAAAAGCCATTGACAACATAAGCATCATCCCCAAGATCATCATGCTAGAAAGAATTTAATAACATTGACTCCATGGCATAGGTATCCTATAAGAAATCATCAATATGAACCTTTGTATCATTATCATCATCCCCAACATGTAAAGAATCGGTGTTACTGTAGACATTATGAATTTTAGATTCAATATGTAGTGGAAATTGAATGGATGATTGTTTCAACTATGTTTTGTATGATTTTGTTCTAAGATGTGTTTGTTTAGCAACCCTTTCTCAAGTTGATGTCACTGCAATGATAGATGGTAGACATGTTCTCATTTTCTAAATCTTGATTGTAAAATTATTAAATATTAAATCAATGATATTAGTAAACATAATGCACTTGGTATGTTCAACATTAGACCAAACAATCACTATAAACATGCACCTTTTTTTTACCCAATAAGCACACAACCATTCACTTTATAAAACAAATGTTGAATTATGTAATAAATTTATAATGATTCTATTGAAAATCCAATTACATAGTGACATCTAATGGTAGTCCCAATGCATACTATTTGTAGTTGGTGGTCTACAAAAATTATAGTTTATTAACAACTTATCCCCATGAGACAAGTTATGTTTTGCTTACACAACAATAAATACATGTCTTCCTTTTCATGAAGAACTATTTATTATTGGAGTGTTCTCAATGAACCATTTGTATTAAACAATGAGCACCTACAACTATGACTATTTATGAACCTTGCAATCTTTCAATCAGTGTATGGATGGCAATTGATATATTATAGGATCTTCCTCTTAAAGCTTCTTGAAGAATAACAATTATGCACATAATATACAAAAAAATGTAATGTTAGTGTTTAACAATATTTAAATAATCAAACTTATTATAAATAGGACCACAAAATGGCATCAACATTATTGATCATTTGGGAGATGTCCTTGCTTCATTTGGTCACCCTAGGCTAATATGCTTCACTTTATCGACAATCATTCGATCATCCATCGATCTACTTTTTATATATATTTTAATCTCTTAAGTATATACATATGACTTTCTCTACTACTAATAAGTTTCTTTCGTGCAACTCACATTACCTCTAAATTGACCCAAAAAAATAATAAATTTTCTAATGAGGATCATGAAGGCTATACACTTGTATGACCTTTATTTCCAACCTCATCTTATGTTTTTCTTTTGTTAATTGCGCGACTTGAATTTCATTAATATAGAAAAACTACATATCTGTCAGCCTCATATTGGCTAAAAAACCCGGCATTCCATACATAAGCAAATAAGGAAACCAAGCAGTAAAGCATCCCATATGATAAACACTCAAGAAGACAACATACTACATATTTCCATATTCACAGAAACCCTAGCTATCTCCATAAACCAAACACCACAAAGGAATGAACCAACAATACAAGTAACCACAAGTGCGTACAAAGCCGCAAGAGAAAAACACATAGGAAATTCTTCGCATAGCAACCTGGTGCAGGGGGTAAACCCACAGTCCCTGTTTACTTACACTTTCAATCTCAATGCTGTGCATAAACTGCCTTCTGATTCAATTCCCAACCTTATCCGCCATTTGGGCAATCTTACATTGCTCTTCTAAATTTTGAGCTGGCAATTTAAACAAATAAGTCTGACATCTTTAATATCTCAAATCTGGAATTTGAGATATTAAATTAAAATTCTCTTGACAAAAAAAAACACCTGCTCACACCTCTGTACTCAATCCAATCTTAAATCTGACAAACTCTTATAGTTGTGGGAGTTTCCTTCAAAGGTCATAAACTCTCAATACATATAATATACTCTATGGTATTTTTTTCCCAACGTGCACACACCATATATATATACCTTATATTATAATCCTGGCTCTTCTTTATAAAGCACTCTACATACAATTGGAGCCTCCCTTTTTTTTATGTATCGAATGGTAGTTGAATCGATACACAAAGCCCTCAATGAACCCTCTAAGGCAACATATAATAAACCACGTTCATAATTCATATCTTAGCACTTTAATACAAAAAAAAAGGTCCAACGCCTTTAAACATATACATCAGCGCCTATAGCACCCAACCATAATTTATAACATTAACTTGGCATTTCATGTCGCGGATGATTCACTGGTCCCACACATACAATAGCGAATTTTCACTAATTGTAATCACCCGTACCTTGAGTTATCTTCCGTGATATTTGATGTGCGATCACCGTTCGATGGACCCGCCTCCAGATTGGTTAGCGCATGGCTATATCGTGTCCATTCCATCGTCGATAGTTAACGCGCGATGGCACGCGATGAGGGCGGTATTGCCCCGTCGACGTGGCAGCTTCTCACATGATCGCGTGATTTTGGAGTGGTTTCACTTCCGTACGAAGGCGGTGCGATATGGGTGGGTTTAGTTTCGCAAACCCGCTCCGGATTGTGAACAGTGTTTGACCGGGGTACCACCAGGGTTAACACAAATCTTGTTATTCGTTCCGACGGGTTGACTCTAGGTTCGAATCTTCTATCACGATGAGGCGTTCTAAACAACAGGGATTAACGCTTAGGCAAGATTTCGTCCATTCTTTAGATAACCAGAGTATGGTAACCGTTCCCCTATGCTAACAAAACTCACAACTGACCTCTATACAGCGTACATACTCATACGCACACCAAATGTTCGCAGAGACTATAGCTTCGAATATAGACAGAGGGAATTCAGGGAATTTCACACAGAGAGTGGAGGTTCACACACATTCATCTGTCAAGTCCTTAACACATATTTAACTATACAGGTTCTTCATGTGCTTGCATCGCTGAATACACAACATACTTTATAACGATCACAGAGTCTTATCACATTGGTTCTCACTATAATATATATAATCATACCAGCTCACGGAGATTCCAAACGTTCTTCATAGAGAATTAAATCAACAAATGTACAGTGATACTGAACTAAATTTCTCATTATGCAGTGAATTAACTTACAAAATTCCTATCTCAGCCAGGTCTTCAACTCCACAGCCTTCTTCCTTACAGCATCATGCAACCTTTGTAGGTCTCTATGCAGGCCTATATCCCCTCCTATTATGCCTGTTAGGCTTATTTTATACAAAAGCCACTGGATCAACTCCACTCCTCTAACGCTCAAAACTCTTTGAATCTCTAACTCTTAGACTAACCCTCTGATAGACAAAGACGAACTGTCTCTTCCTATGCCCACTAATCATCCGGGTAGTTACATTCTCCTCTCTAATTAACTAAAAATAACTCAATTATGAATATTTACATGGGGAAACAAAACATGAGACCCCCCTTTACATTTATTTATGGACAAAGGTTGTTTTGAGCCTAATGCCCCTGCATCAGACTCCCGAGGTTAAAATAGTTCATGATCTCCTGATCATGTGCTTTCATCTTGGTCTGCCTGGATCCCACACCTTGTTCTGCAACTGATCATCCATTGCAGTGTTCTTCTTTCGCATTCCTCCTGGCTCCCATATCTTGGTCTGCATCTTTGCACTTGCTATGCCATCACAGTCTGTGACTGTCTTCTTCTTGCTGCTGTTGTTTCTCAACTTTTTTGTTGCTGTCCCTTTTGGAGGCATCTTCTCCATCATTTTTCTTATAAATTCAATTTCTCTATCTAATCTTTCCCTTGACTGCCGGACTCTTACTTCTGTTTGCTGCACTCTTATTTCTTCAATTCTTACTGCTGCCCTATTCGCCACCCAATCATCCATACCCTCTCTGCAACAGTAAAATTCTTGCTCCTCTGCTGGCAGCACTTCAACTTGTTGCTTCAACATTTCACTCTCTTCTCTGGATGTTTTCTGCAAACATTCTCGCCATCTCCTTTGGCCAACCAAATCTTCACTATGCTGCAACTCAGTTTCAACATCTTCTTCTTCGGTCTCGGCAATCTTCAGAAATTGCCTTCCTTCTTCTTGATTTACTTCAAGCTCTTCCAGCTTTGCATTTTCATCTTCCATCAGAGTAAAACTCTGATTTTCTACCGCTATAGCAGCCCCAACAGTCTGCCATACGACCTTCTCCCCAATCTTCTCTTGGCTATTCGAACAAGCCAATTTTTTCTTGTCAAATGCAGAAATAACAAGTTCATATTCAGGAGGCATGATAGCCTCACCTTCCTCCTGCAACAATTCATCACTCTTCAAAACAACCCCAAAATATAGATTGTTCTCTACCATGCCTGTCAACACAACCAATTTCTAAAATTTTAATTCACAAGACCCAATGGTCATGATTGATGATCCAATCATCAATTCCTTTCTCCTACCAACAGCAGCAATTTTCTGCATATGAGACATGACTGTCTCATCTTCATTCTTCAGCTGCTCATCTTCATTCTGCAATCCCCAATTCAGAAATTGAGGTTTCCTCTCTTGCACAGGATCCTGCTAATTCATCAAACATTTGTTAAAACAAAACTCATAAGGCCTCAGAGACTTTCTTTCTTCTGTCAACATCTCAGTATGTTGTCCCAACCTTTTTTCCTTCTCAATCAACACATCAGAATGCTGATTCCAAATCTTCAAACAATTCTTGAGACTGTCAGCTAGTCTCCCTTCTGCATCATCCTCTGCAAGGATGTCTCTCTGCTCTAGTTCATAAAAATGAACTTTCTCATCCATCTCCGCCCTTAAAATCTGAACACTTTCTCTCTGTGGTTCTATCCTCTGCTCCTGCCACAATCCTGGCATCTCATCTGAGGAAACATTTTCACAATCTTCACTATCTTCTGCTGTCACTATCTCCTTAGCCTTCATCAGAGTAGAATCCTGATTTCTCATCTCTGCAAAAACTTTAGCTATTTGTCCATCATTCCTTACTTGGCCATTTATCAAAAACAATTTGTCATTGTCATCATTAATGACAAACTCACCATCACCAACCTCATTGAAGCAATCTCTTCTATAAAATAAGGAATTAATGAATTCCTTCTGCTGCACTAACACAATCTGATCTTCATCGGAAAGATACTCATCATATCTTGCTTGGCAACAGTCAGCTTCATTCATCCCAGTTCCATCATATGAACTGCCTTCATTAACACCTGCATTCACACACAACTTTTCAGTTGTAAAAACACAAGACCTCATGGTCTCATTTGATGATTTGATCACCAAATCTTCTTGTTGTTCCAAGTCTTTCATATGTTTCAGAGATTATTCAATGGTCTCTGCTTCAAATTCTTCAAGCTGTCCAACTTCCAGCTTCTGACCAATATCACAAACTAAATCTCCTCTTCTTCCAATAAGTTGGAAAGTAGAACCTTTCTCCACTAGTGCATGGACATCTTCAAAACATATGGTTGTTCCATTTTCCTTCTCAGTGACAACATCAACAGTTTGTTCATCTCCACATGGCCTCCCTGCAAACATACAAATTATGTCAGATGTAAGGCTCTTGGACCCCTTGGCCCCACTTGAAGCTTCAGTATCCAAGTTCTTCTCCAAATACTCAATCACTCTGAGCATTTCTTCCTTCTTCTGAGCATTTATCATCTGCTCCTTCTTCCTTTGTGGCTTCTGCCACTTTACCTTTTTCTTCATGAGCCAGCCACCTCTCTGGTTTTCCTCTATCATCCTCTCCAACTCAATAAGCTGCTTATTGATCTCACCTATTTCTTCCCAATACTCTTCATCAGTGAGTCTCTTCCTTATGACATTTGCTTTGGCATATTCCCTCACTCTTCTGCTGTGGCTTCTCTCAGAACCTCTGCAATCTCTGCAATCTCTATTGTGGCTATCAGTAGCCATCCTCTCTTCTAGGAGTTCTTTACTCACAAGCTGCACTAAGCCCTGCAACAACAAGCCCTCTTGCTGCAACTTACCTCACCAATCCCTTCCTCTGGATCCGGCTTTTGGCAAGTATTGGTTCACTCTCTCTGGAACCTTCTGAGCACTCTCTTCTGGTCTCTAGGCTTCACTCTGAAACTTCTCTCAAGAACACCTATGTTCTTCTGTCATCCAAACTCAATTGGGAATCTTCCAGGTCCTGCCACACTCTTCTTCACTCAAAATCCCTTGCTAGATTCTTCTATGACTGCTTTCAAGCTGTGATTTGCTTCTTTGCTGAGATTTCTTCCTCAATTGCTTGCACTCTGAAATCTGCAAACAATACCTTCCAACCAGAGTTCAAATAAGGCTCATCATATTACCTTTCAAGATCCTTTAATGATCTTGTTTCTTTTCTCCCCTGCACTGCATTTCTACTTGCTGCAATCTTCAAGAATCCTGTCTTCAGCTCCAGATTCTGCTCATCTGGAGACCTTCACTGCATGTCAAATCAAATCTGCAAATTTTCTGTTAAACATTTTTTTTTTTAAAACCCAACCTTTCCACTGTTCAGTACATGTGCATTTCAGAAATAAATTTTCAAAGAGCTAATCAAATTCTAGCTCTGATACCACTTTGGTGCAGGGGGTAACCCCACAATCCCTGTTTACTTACACTTTCAATCTCAATGCTGTGCATAAACTGCCTTCTGATTCAATTCCCAACCTTATCCGCCATTTGGGCAATCTTACACTGCTCTTCTAAATTCTGAGTTGGCAATTTAAACAAATAAGTCTGACATCTTTAATATCTCAAATCTGGAATTTGAGATATTAAATTAAAATTCTCTTGACAAAAAAAAACACCTGCTCACACCTCTGTACTCAATCCAATCTTAAATCTGACAGACTCTTCTAGCTGTGGGAGTTTCCTTCAAAGGTCATAAACTCTCAATACATATAATATACTCTTTGGTATTTTTTTCCCAATGCGCACAGACCATATATATACACCTTATATTATAATCCTGGCTCTTCTTTATAAAGCGCTCTACATACAATTGGAGCCTCCCTTTTTTTTATGTATCTAATGGTAGTTGAACCGATACACAAAGCCCTCAACGAACCCTCTAAGGCAACATATAATAAACCACGTTCACAATTCAGACCTTAGCACTCAATACAAAAAAAAGGGTCTGACGCCTTTAAACATATACATCAGCGCCTATAGCACCCAACCATAATTTATAACATTAACTTGGCATTTCATGTCGTGGATGATTCACGGGTCCCACACATACAATAGCGAATTTTCACTAATTGTAATCGCCCGTACCTTGAGTTATCTTCCGTGCTATTTGATGTGCAACCACCGTTCGATGGACCCGCCTCCAGATCGGTCAGCGCATGGCTATATCATGTCCATTCCATCATCGATAGTTAACACGCGGTGGCACGCGATGAGGGCGGTATTGCCCCGTCGACGTGGCAGTTTCTCACAGGATCGCTTGATTTTGGAGTGGTTTCACTTCCGTACAAAGGTGGTGCAATATGGGTGGGTTTGGTTTCGCAAACCCGCTTTGGGTTGGGAACAGTGTTTGACCGGGGTACCACTAGGGTTAATGCAAATCTTTTTATTCGTTCCGACGGGTTGACTCTAGGTTTGAATATTCTGTCACGACGAGGCGTTCTAAACAACAGGGATTAACGCTTAGGCAAGATTTCGTCCATTCTTTGGATAACCAGAGTATGGTAACAGTTCTCCTATGCTAACAGAACTCACAACTGACCTTTATCAACGTACATACTCATATGCACACTGAATGTTCGCAGAGACTATAGCTTCGAATATAGACAGAGGGAATTCAGGGAATTTCACACAGAGAGTGGAGGTTCACACACATTCATCTGTCAAGTCCTTAACACGGATTTAACTATACAGGTTCTTCATGCGCTCGCATCGCTGAATACACAACAGACTTTATAATGATCACAGAGTCTTATCACACTGGTTCTCACTACAATATATATAATCAAACTTTTAGCCAACTTACAGAGCCCTACTCATACTAGCTCACGGAGATTCCAAACGTTCTTCACAGAGAATTAAATCAAAAGATGTACAGTGAGACTGAACTAAATTTCTCATTATGCAGTGAATTAACTTACAAACTTCCTATCTCAGCCAGGTCTTCAACTCCACGGCCTTCTTCCTTACAGCATCATGCAGCCTCTGCATGTCTCTATGCATGCCTATATCCCCTCCTGTTATGCCTGTTAGGCTTATTTTATACAAAAGCCACTGGATCGACTCCACTCCTCTAACGCTCAAAACTCTTCGAATCTCTAACTCTTAGACTAACCCTCTGACAGACAGAGACGAACTATCTCTTCCTATGCCCACTAATCATCCGGGCAGTTACATTCTCCTCTCTAATTAACTAAAAATAACTCAATTATGAATATTTACATGGGGAAACAAAACATGAGACCCCCCTTTACATTTATTTATGGACAAAGGTTGTTTTGATCCTAATGCCCCTGCATCACAACCACAAGTACGAGCCCCACCTACTATTAGAACTATAATCCAACGATTGTCAACATGTTCAAATACCCGTCTAGGGCACCAAAGAGACAAATACCAATACCCAAATTGTCACAACAAATTTCATGAATAACATGGACATTATAGTGAAAATATGAAACCATGGGCATACATAATAGTGAAAATATTGAGCATCTCAATCCTACAGATAGTCTTGAGAGACCGCAAGCCCATCTCGCATTCGCCAGAGCCATGATTGAGCAAAAAGGATCAACGCAGAAGATTCCATAAATTTATAGAAATATAAATCAATTTTTTCCATGACAGTGCAATCCCAAAACACGCCCTGGTAACCTTCACACTGAGAATATGATCTGAACTAAGGTGAAACTGCCATAATGAAGCCATACTTGGAGGTGGATTATCGAAATAGAAGAAAAAATAAGAAGACCAACGAATGCTAGTCATGGTCACAAGAAATTATCATTAAATCCTAGGCACTGTCCACCAGTGGGTCTGTGGGATCACAAGGCGATTCAGTGAGTGTTGATTTGTGTAGCATCCGGAAGTGTTCGAAGTCTCAAACTTTGCAGGGAGGCTTGGATAGTAGCATTCCAAAGAACCCAGAAACAATTTGTAGAAATTCCACTCGATTCAAGACTTATTAAAATAATTAATTATCTTAATGAAGACCCTAAGTCTAAACTTAGGGAAATAAAATAATTAAAGGGTATTAATAAGTCAGAGTGTGAATCTTCTAGAAAACATGGATCAAGTCAAGTTTTAATCTTAGCCATTGATTAATATTTTAATCTGGGCCGTTGGTTCTCCAACAGGAATATTATAAAAGAAGGCTTGAGGGTCACTTGGAAGATAAGTCGGGCATACACTCAGTACCCGAAGGAGATCCATTCTGATGTAGAATTCGATCTCAGTGGGAGAGTTTCAGGGCGAGAAGTTGCATAAGAGAAGGAGGAGGTCAGGGGTGATCGAGATCAGGGTCGTAGGGTAACAATGGGTCACTGGAGGCAGCTTGAGGCTGCAGTGTAGAGACCCCATGCAGATTCACGTAGTCCAGCGCTAGGACTGCGCAGAGAATCACACAGAGTGACGCATGGGCATGTAGGGGTTGTTCTGGGTGTCAGAGAATTGTCTAAGTAAGCCAGAAATTCAGTATTAGGTGGTTCAGAATTTATCTGCTGTTATTTTCCCTGTAAAGATATCATTTGCTGAAGAATTAATAAAACCCTCATCTGTTGCACCAGTTTTCCCACATTGGGATTTTTCGGGGACAATTGTCCAAAATAACTGCGTATATGTGATTGATTCTTTTGCTTCTCTACTATTTATTTATCTGTATATATAATTGTGAATGTTGCAGTAGTATTTATTTCGATATTTGCCGAAAGATTTCTGAATAATAACTTATTGAAATAATAAGTAGGAGAAATAAATCTATCACTGCAACTGTTTGTAAATTTTCACATGGTATCAGAGCCAGAGATGAATAACAGAGAGGGGGCATCTATCAGTGAACAAAGATTTACTGTTGCAACAACATCGCGGAAGGGTTCACGCAGTTCTCCAGGAGGGGGAAGAAGCACGATATAATAGATGGATCACGATGTATCTGTATTGGCATCATGACTAGAGGAAGATTTTGCTCGTGTATCGAGCACTTCAGATGTTTGGTATATTGGCAGTGGAGCCTCTGCTCACATGACGGGAGTACGAGACTGTTTATCCAACTACCAAGAAGAGCAGATTTCAAAATAACCATGGGAAATAAAGCAAAGTGCACTCCCATTGGGAGACATACCGTAGTTTTTCAGACCGAGGCACGGAACAAAATCCGGGCCACTAATGTACTGCATGTGTTGGGTTTGGGGATGAATCTACTCTCATTGTCACAGCTTCAAAACCGAGGATATGACATCTACTTTATTGGCAATAGAGTCTACGTCAAGCACCCCAGTTGGAAGAAGAAGGCACAAATGAGAGTAAGAAGCAACAAGATGTACAAGCTGCAAATTGATTCTTCAATGACACTAATTGACAATGCAGATGAAAAAAACCTGAATGAGCTATGGCACAGAAGAATGGGGCACTTGCATCATGGGGCATTGAGAACTCTCTAGAAGACTGTCACAGGTGTTCCAGAACTGAGCACCAAACGGGATGATGTCTGCAAAGGGTGCGTATTGGGGAAATATGCCAAGGCAGCATATCAGAGAAGCAACAATAGGGCCAAGGGTGTGTTGGATCTAATACACTCAGATATCTGGGGGCCGATGTCCACAAGAGCTCTTAGTGGTGCCAAATATTTATTCACCTTCATTGATGACCATTCTAGGAAAACCTGGATCTACTTCTTGAAGACCAAGGATGAAGTCTTTAGTCGATTTAAAGTGTTTAAGGCTCTGGTGGAAAATCTGACAGGGAAGCAGATCAAGGTATTGTGAGCAGATAATGGAGGTGAATACATAGATAAAGAATTCACCGGTTTCTGTGCAAGGTAAGGCATCAAAAGAGAATGGACAACTCCATACAATCCAGAACAGACCGAAGTGGCAAAAAGGAAGAACTAGACTATTGTTGAAGCAACCAAAGCTACGTTGTATGACCAAGACATGCCCAAATTTCTATGGGATGAAGCGTGTAATACAACTGTCTACATTCAAAACATAACTCCTCACAGTGCATTGGGAAAGATCACGCCAGAAAGTGTTTTCACTGGCAGCAAGCTCGAAGTAAGTCACTTTGGGATCTTCGGCAGTACAACCTACTGTCATGTACCCAGTGAGAAGAGGAAGAAGTTGGAAATGATTGGTGAAAAGGGGTACTTAGTAGGATACAATGAGAATGCAAAGGCTTATCACATCTACATTCCTGAGAGCAGGAAAGTAGTAGTGCAAAGAGATGTGAATTTCATGGAGGAGAAAGCCTTCAGAAGATCACGAGAGCTGCCTTCTGCTACGCAGTTAGAGGAAGAGCCTCTGGTCCAGCCCCAACAACCAGCAACAGAAAATTCAGTTGCCTCTCCAAGGCATAGTGATCCAAAGGATGGGTCTTTCGAGGATTTGAAAGAAGGAGAGCTAGTAAATCCACCCACCACTAGTGGAAGAACGAGCAGGGAACTTCGACAAATTCTGAAGGATGCAGAAAATTTTGTCGGAATTCCCCGAAATCAGAAGAGACACCGTAAGCAGCCTGGAAGGTATCAAGCCTTAGTTGATCAAGTCGGGGAACCTTCTAGTTTTCGAGAAGCAGCTCAGCACCATGTGTGGGTTGATGCAATGGTGGAAGAGTACAATTCCATCATGACAGATGATGTCTGGGAAGTAGTACCCAGACCGCCAAAGAGATCAGTTGTAGGATCTAGGTGGATCTACAAGATCAAGTATGCTGTAGATGGCAGCATCGAGAAGTTTAAAGCCAGGTTTGTGGCTAAGGGGTATGCTCAGAAGGAAGGTATATACTATGAAGAAACCATTACCTCGGTAGCCAGATACACATCTATCAGGTCCGTGATATCCCTTTCTACACAAATGGGATGGGAAATTCACCAGATGGACGTCAAGACGACATTCTTGAATGGTGTGATAGAAGAAGAGGTGTATATAGAACAACCTGAGGGATTTACGACACATGATCATAAAAATCATGTGTGCAGATTGAAGAAGGCATTATATGGACTGAAGCAAGCTCTTAGAGCCTCGTATGGTCGAATTGACAACTACCTGCAGAATATGGGATTCATCAAGAGTGATGTAGATCCCAATCTCTACTATCTGAGAATAGGTAGCGAGCCTTTGATACTGGTATTATATGTGGATGATCTATTCTTGACGGGATCATCAAGGCTCATCACAGATTGCAAGAATAATCTTGCTGAAGAATTTGACATGAAGGATCTAGGACGAATGCACTATTTTTTGGGGTTAGAAGTTTGGCAACATAATGGAGAGATCTTCCTTGGTCAAGGAAGATACAATACAAAGATTATGAAGAGATTTCATATGGAGGATTGTAGGCCCATGACCACTCCAATGATTACCAACTGGAGGAAAATTGACACGTTCGAAGATGATGAAACTGATCATACGCTACACAGACAGCTCATAGGGTCATTGATGTATCTGGTAAATACAAGGCTAGACATCTGTTATGCTATTAATACCCTAAGTCAGTTCACGGTGGAACTGAAGAGGGCACATTGGGCAGTAGCCAAGCATGTTCTCAGATTCCTTCGAGGGACAGTCGAGCTTGGATTGGAGTACACCCGTGACAATGATGTCAGGTTGAGTGGTTTCACTGATGCAGATTAGGCTGGAAGTTCAGTTGATTCGGAAGAGTATCAGTGGGTACTGTTTAAATCTGGGATTAGGAATGACTTCCTAGTGCAGTAGGAAGCAGAAGTCCATGGCAATGAGTTCAGCAGAGGTAGAGTATATGGCAGCCAGCACAACTTCGTACGAAGCCATATGGCTTAGGAAACTGCTAGTAACTCTAGGATAAAATTGAAGCGACCAAAATCTTATGTGATAATCAGAGTTGCATAAATCTCTCTGAGAATCCTGTGTTTCATGATAGGTCGAAACATATTGAAATCCGGTGTCACTTCATCAAGGACTGTGTACAACCTGGAGCTGTTCAGTTGCAGTACACTCCAACATGAGAACAGGTGGCAGACATCCTCACAAAGGCTCTGGGGAAGACAAAGTTTGTCTACTTCAGAGAGAAGATGGGGATGATGAAGAATCCCTTTCAGTAGCAGGAATAGAGTATTGAATATTCAGAGGGAGCTATGGTACATAGGTAGTAAGTGATAGTGGCAGTTTCAAATGCAATAGTACAAGGGGTAGTAGCGCAATAGATGGGGAGAGCAGAATCCTAAGTTCAGCAGCACAAAGGGTGCTTCAGAATCAGAGCAACATGCAACAGCCATATTGTTGGAACACCTTCCTCGCTAAGAGGGAGTGTTGATTTGTGTAGCATCCGGAAGTGTTCCAAGTCTCAAAATTTGCAGGGAGGCTTGGACAACAACATTCCAAAGAACCCGGAAACAGTTTGTGGAAATTCCACTCGGTTAAAGACTTATTAAAATAATCAATTATCTTAATGAAGACCCTAAGTCTAAACTTAGGGAAATAAAATAATTAAAGGGTATTAATAAGTCAGAGTGTGAATCTTCTAGAAAACATAGATCAAGTCAAGTTTTAATCTTAGCAATTGATTAATCTTTTAATCTGGGCCGTTGGTTCTCCAACAGGAATATTATAAAATAATGCTTGAGGGTCACTTGGAAGATAAGCCGGGTATACACTCAGTACCTGAAGGAGATCCATTCTGATGTAGAATTCGATCTCAGTGGGAGAGTTGTAGGGCAAGAAGTTACAGAAGAGAAGGAGGAGGTCAGGGGTGATTGAAATTAGGGTCGGAGGATAGCAGTGGGTCACTGGAGATAGCTTGAGGCTGCAGCGCAGAGACCCCACGTAGTCTCCATGCATATTCACATAGTCCAGCGCTAGGACTGCGCAGAGAATCACGCCAGTGATGCAGGGGCATGCGGGGGCTGTTATGGGTGTCAGAGAATTGTCCGAGTAAGCCATAAATTCAGTCTCAGGTGGTTCAAAATTTATCTGCCGTTATTTTCCCTGTAAAGATATCTTTTGTTGAAGAATTAATAAAACCCTCGTTTGCTGCACTGGTTTTACCACATTGGGTTTTTCTGGAGACAATTGTCCAAAAATAACTGCGTACATGTGATTGATTCTTGTGCTTATGTTCTCTACTGTTTATTTCTCTGCATATATAATTGTGAATGTTGCAGTAGTATTTATTTCGATATTTTCTGCAAGATTTCTGAATAATAACTTATTGAAATAATAAGTAGGAGAAATAAATCTATCACTACAACTGTTTGTAAATTTTCACAGTGAGGTCACTTGAATCCGACACCAGATTACTTTCAACCCTCGCCAATCGTGAATCCACATTGTCTAAAAAAATCGTCTTATGTTAAGAGAAGAAAAACTAATCAATTAGAACATTTATATATTCTAGAAATTTTTAAAAATCTACTTTGGAATTTTATAACTCTCTTAATTAGATAAATTGTCTTATTTTTTTGGATAGACTATTTTTTTTTTCCCCTTTGTAAATCTGAAAAAGTTACAATTTCAACCAGTTGAAGTAACTCTCAAAACTGAATAAATCATCTTAGTAATGGTCAGTTATGTGGTCTGTGCTCTTGTGTGATATATGTGTAGGCTTCCTTTACCATAACAGATCCACCAGACTACACCCTCCCCATGCAATAGAATCCTCCTTATTTGTCAATGTAAATCCAGCGTGGCAGTCTGAATCTGTAGTATTCCAATTCAGCCTCCAAGTCTGCAGGTATCCCGAGATCACTGGCATGCGGCCAGCTAGGAGGCTACTGCAACGATGAAAACTGGTAGCCAAGATAACTAAGCCCCGATTTATGGAGGAATCTAATAATGGGCTCTAAAAGTAAATGAATCCCTTCCAAGCCTTTAATAACATCCAAACTAGTAGCATTTTTTTCACCCCTGCCCACTTCCCACTTTAGGTTACCACAAAGCTAGTACTTGTCCCGCATCATACTTTGCCAAATGAATGAAGCCTCCTGCTTGTTTGGGGCACCCACACGAATCCAAGACTCGAGAGAGTGATGGTTTAGGTGTTTGGTACTAATCACCTGTTGCCATAATCCAACGCCCCTGAAATCTCTCTAGATGTTTTTAACAAGTAATGTTAGGTTGAAACTCTCAGTACTTTGATTCCCCAACCTCCTTCCTCCTCATTTTTGGCAACGTTTTTAACAAGTAATGCTAGGTTGAAATTTTCAGTATCTCTGATTCCCCAACCTCCCTCCTCCTCATTTTTGGAAATTGCAGCAAGGCGTAGCAGGTGAAATTTATTGGGCCAACCAACACCTTTCCAAAGGAAGGTTGCAATAATAACATTAATTATTTTGATGACTGCTTTGGGAAGGCTGAAATAATAACATTAATTAGTTTGGTTAATACCATAAGCCACTTACTTTCCCAGAGGGCCAACTTCTAGTCGAATTTTTTAATTATCAAGTCCCAATCCTGGCACACATAGTTGGTTGGCTTCAAGAGGAAACCCAACTATCTAAACCCTTCAAACATCACTGTCAATTTTACCTTAAACAAAATAACAATCTCTTTTTCTGTTTCCCCATCTAACCTATCAAAGATTAGCTCTGATTTCTCCTTGTTCGTGATCAGGCCAGATGTAACCCCAAAGTTTGTGAGAACAAGATGGAAAGCCTATTGGGTACAGGAACAAATGAAGGAGAAAGAAATATACATATAACTGAATGAAAACTGAAAATAAACACACACAGTTAAATGCACAAATATTTACTAGGTAAAACCTTGACAGGGTGCCAAGGAAACCTCCATGGGGTAAGGGATTGGAAACTCTATTAATAAATAATGATTCTCCTCAAGTTACAAGCCTCTTGGGCCATCTCAATTTAACATGCACTACTTCGTTACATAACTGCCTCTTCAGTTAAAACCGAATGTCCGGTAGATTTCATTAATTACAATTAGTTGTCATTATTTCAAAAAACTCCACCGTGACAACAATTTTTCTAATCCCTTGTCCATGCCCATTCATCATCTCTTCTGCAAGCCAGGAGAAGCGAGACACCATCTTAGCTTCTTTGTTGTAACTGGCATTGTGAATATATTTGCATGATTTTCCTATGTAAGAACCTTCTTGAGAATTACTTTTTCGCCTTCGATTACACGTCTCACAAAGTGATACCTTACATCGATGTGCTTGGTCTTGCAGTGATAGGCTGGATTTGTAGCCAAATGAATAGCACTATGACTGTCACAGAATACATTCACTTTCTCCTGCGTCCTTCCAATCTCATCAAGCATACCTTTTAACCAGATTGCCTCTTTACAGGCATCTAAAGTAGCTATATACTCTACTTCGGTAGTGGACAAAGCAACTGTCACTTGAAGCTTTGACATCCAGTTGATTGCTACACCTGCAAGAGTAAAAACATAACCTGTAGTAGATCTCCTTTTGTCCAAATCACCCGCATAATCAACATCCACATATCCACAGACTGAACCTCCACAACCATCAAAGCTGATGCAATGGTCACTTGTGCCTCTCAAATATCGAAGCATCCATTTCACTTCTCGCCAATTTTCTTCCCCTGGATTTGCCATGAACCTGCTGACAACTCCAACTGCATGTGAAATGTCAAGTATTGTAGAGACCATTGCATACATTAAGTTGCCTATTGCATTTTCATATGGTACACAAGACATATACTTCTTTTCTTAATTAGTTCTAGGACTTAAATATGAAGAAAGCTTAAAATGGGAAGCTTAGTAATGGAACATTAATAGGTTTCACATTGTTCATACTGAACTTTTCAAGTACTTTCTCCACATGCTTCTGTTGTGATAATCAAAGCTTACCATTCTTTCCGTCTCTTTGTATCTCCATGCCCAAGATTTGTTTTTCCGCTCCAAGATCCTTCATATCAAAGGTCCTAGAAAGCTGAGCCTTTAACTTGTTGATTTCTTCCATGCTTTTGCTTGCAATAACCATATCGTCAGCTAAAACACCAAGATAATGAATATGCCATTGAAACTTTTGAATCATACATAATGATCATACTCACTTCTGATAAAATTCTAGCTCACCATGAAGGAGTCAAACTTCTTGTACCATTGCTTGGGCGACTGCCTCAGGTCATACAATAATTTCTTGAGATTGCAAACTTATCTTCTGTTATGACCTTGTACAAAACCTTCTTGCTAATCCATATATATCTTTTCATCCAAATCACCATGAAAAAAGGTTGTTTTAACATCTAACTGTTCTAACTCAAGGTCAAGTAACGCAGTTAGTGCTAACACAATACGAATAGAAACAAGTTTAATGACTGGTGAAAAAATTTCATGAAAATCAATACCTTCAACCTGAGAATACCCTTTTGCAACCACCTCACCTTATATCTATCAATACTTCCATCAACTTTTCTCTTCAACTTGAAGACCCATTTGCACCCAACAACACTTCTCTCCTTAGGAAGTTCTACAAGATCCTAGATATTATTCTTGGCTAAAGAATCCATTTCTTCTTCCACAGCCTTTGTCGATTTCTATCTATTTGCATCATCCATTGCTTCCTGATAACAAGAAGGTTCCCCATCTTCAGTAATCAACGCAAAAGATGAAGTAAAATCTTCATACCTTTTGGGTGTTTTTCTTTCCCTTGTAGACCTTCTTAGAGTGGCTGGTTGCTGAATCGGTTATGGAATTTCTCCAGTTTCCTTTGCTTCTTCATATTTTTCATCAGAAGTCTCTCCTTCCTTTCGACTTTCTGGAAAAGGTTTATTCTCTAATTGAATTTGCTGATTTGGCGATACCTGTTCCTGTTCAACTTTTCCAACATCTGATTTTAGAAGAGAAGTTCATCAAATGTTACATATCTATTAATGACTATATTCTGTGAAGAAGGATCCCACAACCTATATCCTTTCACTGCATAATCATATCCAACAAAGACATAACATTACGCTTTTGGATCTAACTTTGAACGCCGATTTCTAAGAACAAGAGCATAGGCATCACAACCAAAATCTTCAAATGCGAATAATCACAAGACTGACTCGACCAAACTTCTTCAGGAATTTTACAGTTTATGGCAACCGAAGGTGATCTGTTAACTAAATAACAAGCAGTAGATACTGCTTCTGACCATAACTCCTTTGGCAGGTTAGCATTGCTGTTTATGCTTCTGGCTCTTTCCATAAGAGTCCGATTCATACGTTCAACATTTCCATTTTGCTGAGGAGTATAAACAACAGTTTTATGTCTAACAATACCTTCATCCTTACAAAATTGTTCAAATTATAAAGAAGTAAATTCATCGCCATTTTCACTTCTTAAACATTTAATTGATTTGCATGTTTTCTTTTCCACCATAGCTTTAAATTGTTAAAAATAAAGAAATACATCAACATTCTTTTTTAACATATAGATCCAAACTTTCTGGGAGAAATCATCAATAAGTGTTAAGAAATATAATGCACCTCTATAAGACACAGTAGGAGATGGTCCCCAAAGATCAGAATGAATGTAGTCTAAAATTTGTTTACTATTATGATTACCAATTTTGAACCTTTGTTTACACTGTTTTCCATACACAAAATGTACAAAAATCAAACTTCAAGGACTTCAAATCAGGAAGCAACTTGCAATTCATCAGTACCTAAAGACCTTTCTCGCTCATGTGACCCAACCGCTGATGCCATAGATGATCACCTTCTTCTGATTTTTCTGATACAATTGCTGCTTCACTAACTTGAGTGCTTCCTTTGAGTTTGTGCAAATTTCCAACCTTTTCATCCTTCATAACAACCAAGGCTCCTTTTGAGACTTTCAACACTCCATTTTGACCTGTAAATTTATACCCATTCGAATCCAAAACTCCCAAAGAAATCAAGTTTTTCTTTAGTTCAGGTACATGCCTAACATCAGATAATGTTTTAATTATATCATCATACGTTTTAATTTTTACATTTCCTATCCCAACAGTCTGACAAGATGCATTATTTCCCATAAACACAGAACTACCATTTACAACTTCATATGAAGTAAACCAGCTTCTGTGCGGACTCATGTGATGAGAAGCACCAGAGTCTAACAGCCAATTTTCAACAACTTGAGAGACATTATAAACAGGTAGAGCTTCAGCAGTTAAAACTTCATCAATCATACCTGAAACAACCTGATTTGCATCCTTATTTTTGTTTTCCGACTCCTTCCGTTTCCAACAGTCTTTCTTGAGGTGTCCAATTTTATTGCAGTACCAACACTTGACTTTAAAATTCTTGCTGCTCTTAGATTTTGATTTGGAAGAACCCCTCACTATCTCCCCTCTTTCCTTTGATCAATCTCTCGCTACCATGGCTTCTGGTGTAGATGTTTCAATACTAGATTTCCTTTGTACTTATTTAGATAACAGAACACCCACAACTGATTCAAATTTCAAAGAATCAACAGTGCTCAAACTGATTGAAGTTACGAAGTGGTCCCATGACTCCGGCAGAGAACACAACAAGGTTATAGCCTTGTCTTCTTCATGAATTTTAACTTCCATATCTGACAATTGGAAAATAAGTGTATTAAAAACATTTAAATGTTCTGCAACTTTTGTAGCCTCCTTCATCCGAAGGCTGTACAATTGTCTTTTCAAATAAATTCTATTGGTCAATGATTTAGTCATATACAAAGTTTCCACTTTTTCCCACAAACCTTCAACTGTACTCTCTTCAACAATATTAAAGAGAACTTCATCTACCAAGCATAACCTAATGGTACTGAGAGCTCGGGAATCCAAGTCATCCCAGTTCAAATCTGTCATGCTTGCACGTTGTTTCTTTACCCCGTCTAATGCTTTGTGCAACCCTTGTTGCACCAACAAGTCCCTAATTTTCAGTTACCACAATGCAACCCAGTGAACTTCTCCACCTCGAACTTTGCATTCGTCATTTTGGCCATTTATTCCTACAAATCTTTCTACTATAGTTTCCTCGTTTCCCTTCTTTCTTAATTTCCAACTAAGGTTTCACTTTCAACTAGATTTTTTCATAATTCTCTCGTTCAATAAATTTCCAGAATTTTAAGCTTTTTCTTTTCTTTCATTCTTAAAACTCTATTTCATTAAAAAAAATTAACTCTGAAATCACCTAAAGGTTTTCAGAATTTCATACCTTAATTCAATAAATAACTCTGAGATTTTCCATTAAAAAAATTTCCTCACTAAATCAATTTAAAGAATTCCACATTTCTGATATTGAAAATACAAAATTAAATTACCCGGACTCCTGGCACAATGCGACCCTCACAACTCTGTCTTCTACCAACAGTGCCGATCAAATTCGACTTATTTTGACTTTTGACAGTGAGCCTCAAATTTTCCGTGGTGGACAAAACCGAGCCGCAAGTCTGGTCTTTATCTCCGCGACAATTTTCTTAGCATCTGGCGTAGTCCCTTTTGGACTCTTCCTTTCTCGACGACACGACTGCACCTCTCCTATTTTCAGCGACGGGAAACGAGTAGTGGCTCTTCTTAACGGTAGATAAGAGACTCTACTTCTTTGAAATACGGTTCTTTTCCTCACAACTTTGGTAGTAACGGATCGACAATTATCCTTTCTGGCTTTGACCACTTATGGCGGCTCAAGCCCGACGTGCGGCTGGTATTTTTCTCCAGCCTTCGGCAGCAACGGGCCTCCTATTCTCCGGCAGCAGAGATCGTGGCTCTTCAAACTTGATGATGGCTTGTATAGTTATGTTTGCAGAATCGTGGAAATCGATCTCTAAACAAACGTTCCTTTTTCTCTCTGCGAGCAGGTGGTCGCTCACAAACTTCACGACTTGCAACTTTTTAACTGGAGCGTCTCAAACCTCAAATACTTCAACAACTTGACTGCCCACTTAACCAACCTCACTTTGATACCACTTATTGGGTTCAGGAACAAATGAAGGAGAAAAAATATACATATAACTAAATGAAAAATGAAAATAAATACACACAGCTAAATGCACAAATATTTATGTGGTAAAACTTTGACAGGGTGTCAAGGAAACCCCCACAGGGCAAGGATTGAAAACTCTATTAATCAATAATGATTCTCCTCAAATTACAAGCCTCTCGTGCCATCCCAATTTAACATGGGCTACTTCATTACATAACTGCCTCTTCAGTTAAAACCAAATATCCAGTAAATTTCATTAATTACAATTAATTGTCATTATTTCAACAAAGCCCTCCATTCATCCCATCCCAATTTAGTGGGCTACTTCATTACATAACTGCTTCTTAAAACCAAATTGTTGACAAGTGGTATCGCAGCGACAGTTCGAATGCAGTGTTAACGTGAGCAGCGAAGCCGTAGTGCATTTGATTGCTGTGGTTTGAATGCTCTAACGATGAATCGGTTTATTAAAACGTTCAGTTCATTTTTTTTAAATGTCGTCACATTAAATCGATATATGTTAATACATTGAAAATCGATTTAAGTTTGAATCGATTTGAAGGGTTTTGCATATGGTAAAACAAAACAAAAATTTATATCGATTTGAAGCTTAAGAGAAGCTTTTCATAAAGCTTTTATGAAACGTTTTTAAAAAAAGGGAAAAAGTCCATTTGTATTATATAAATCGATTTGTATTATAAAGAAAGGGAAATCGATTTGAGTTTTTTTTTTTTTTTTAAAGGTCACATATCACATATGGTATGTGTTTTTTACATAAATCGATGTGGCATTTAAAAGGTTTGAATATGCCATTTATAAAAGTTTGAAAAATCGATTTGTAATTTGAATTACCATTGCATATGGTATGAAAGGTGAAAGTTTTTTTTTTTAAAAAACATCGATTTATATAAATCGATTTGAGGGCTTTGTATGCAGTGAGAGGCACTTAAAGGAGGCAAGGGCAATTTTTTTTTTTTAAAAAGGGCATTCTTTATTTTAAAATTGGTTCTGGAGATTACTGTGTTTTTTGCTGAAACAAGATGGCGAAAACTCAAAATTCCCGGTTTGAAATTGAGAAATTCAATGGCAAGAACAACTTCGAGATCTGGAAGGTAAAGATGCACGATATGCTGGTTCAACAAGGCGTGGCAAAAGCGCTGTTGGGGAGGAGCAAAAGGCCTTCTTCCATGATGGAGGATGAATGGGTTGATTTGGATGACAGAGCTCTGAGCGCAATTCGGTTGTGCCTGGCAGATGACGTTCTGTTCAACATTGTGTCAGAGAAGACCGCCGTAGGCTTGTGGATAAAGCTCGAGAAGCTCTACATGACGAAGTCCTTGACAAATCGGATTCTCCTGAAGCGGCAGCTGTACAGTTTGCGGATGAAGGAAGGTACCTCGGTTACTGACCATCTGAATGTTTTCAATACTCTGTTGGTACAATTACAAAGTCTAGATGTAAAATTTGATTCAGAGGATAAGGCAATAACTCTATTGTGTACATTACCTGAATCGTGGGATCACTTTGTTACTTCCATAAGCTTCAGTAATGCAGCTGTCCTTGAGTTTGACGATGTGGTTGGAGCCATGTTGTCTGAGGAGACGAGGAAGAAGTCGAATGCTGACACCTCTACATCAGAGGCGATGATGGCTAGAGGTCGTTCTAGAGAAAGACGCTCTGGTAAGCGCAGCGATTCGCGTTCAAAGTCGAAAGGGAAGAAGAGCAAAGTGAAGTGCTGGTTTTGTGGCAAATCGGGGCACTTGAAGAAAGACTGCTGGAAGAGACAGCAAACAGAGAAGAAAGGAGACTCTTCGACAGAGAAGAAGGAAGCAAACACGACAGATACAGGTTCGGCATCTGGTTCAGGTATGAGCGACGAAGTGTTATCAGTTAATTTGTCAAATCATGATCAACATGGGTTGTTAGATTCCGGTGCATCAAACCACATGTGTATTCATAGAGAATGGTTTAAGACATATAGATCAGTTAATGATGGAGTCGTGTACATGGGTAATGATGTCACATCTAATATTGTGGGAATAGGAAGTATACAACTGCAAATGTTTGATGGCACAACTAAATTGTTAACAGATGTGAGACATGTTCCGGACTTAAGAAAAAATCTAATTTCACTAGGAGCACTTGACACAAATGGATATAAAACTGTAATTCAAGGTGGAGTTATGAAAATATATAAAGGTATTTTACTAGTAATGAAAGCTAAGAAAGTAGGAAATCTGTTTCAGTTAGAAGGAAGAACAGGGTCAGTTCATGTGTCTACGGTGTCTGAACATGACAGTAGTTCCATTCGCTTATGGCATCAAAGGTTGGGCCATATGAGCAAAAGAGGGTTAAAGATTTTGGCTGATCACAAGTTACTTCCTAATCTAAAGTCTGGAAAGTTAGATTTCTGTAAGCATTGCTTGTTTGGAAAACAAAGTAAACAAAAATTTAAAACAGGCAAACATACTAGTAAAGGCATACTTGATTATATTCATTCAGATGTTTGGGGTCCAGCCCCTACAGCGTCATATGGTGGCTCGTCATATTTTGTGTCGTTCATTGATGACTTTTCTAGGAAGGTGTGGGTCTACATGTTGAAAAGAAAGTCTGATGTTTTTACAATTTTCAAACAGTTTAGAGCATTGGTAGAAAACATCACTGGTAGAACAATAAAATGTTTAAGAACTGACAATGGTGGTGAGTTTACTTCCAAGGAGTTTGACAGCTATTGCAAGGATGCGGGGATCGAGAGACATAAGACCACGGTTTATACTCCTCAGCAAAATGGAGTTGTTGAACGCATGAATAGGACTCTTTTGGAGAGAGCAAGGAGTATGCTGAGTAACGCTGGTTTGCAGAAGGAGTTGTGGACGGAAGCAGTGGCAACAACTTGTTTTGTGATAAACCGATCTCCATCGACGGCGATAGACTGCAAGATTCCGCAAGAGGTATGGAAAGGACACCCTTGCGATTATTCTAAACTCAGAGTGTTTGGTTGTGATGCATATGCTCTAGTGCCTAAACATCAGCGAACTAAGTTAGATCCAAAGTCTAAAAGGTATATCTTTGTTGGGTATGGTGTTGGAACAAAGGGATATAGATTGTGGGATCCTACTACCCGCAAAATCATCATCAACAGAGATGTAAAGTTTGATGAATCCTCTCTTGTACAGTTAGATGTAGATAATAAATTGAAGCAGGATGATGTATTTGATTTTCAGCACATTCAGTTTGATAGCACTTCTAATGATAGTCATGATGACCATAGTTCAGATACTAGTCATGAACAGGTTTCAGAATCAGAACATGAACAGGGTTCAGGTTTAGATCATGAACAGGTCTCAGATACTGATCGGCAAGAAGTTCCTACAGATGGTAGTCAACCAGAAACAACTTTAAGGAGGTCTACAAGGATAAAACGTGTTCCGAAAAGGTATGATGATTATGTTACTTCAGTTGCTTTGACCGCTAACGATGATGAACCTCTGTGCTATCAGGAAGAAATAGAAGGTTCGAATAGTGACAAGTGGAAAGCAGCCATGAAGGACGAAATGATGGCCTTGAGTAAGAACGGTACGTGGGATCTGGTTGAGCTTCCGAAAGACAGGAAAACTGTGGGGTGTAAATGGGTTTACAAGCTGAAACGGGGTGTGAATGATACGGAGGACATGTACAAAGCGCGACTGGTTGCAAAAGGGTTTTCTCAGAAAGCAGGCATAGACTTTCATGAGATTTTTTCACCAGTTGTTAAAATAGTTTCAATTCGAATTGTGTTAGCTTTAGTTGCTTTGTTTGATTTAGAGTTACAACAACTAGATGTTAAGACTACTTTTCTACATGGAGATCTAGATGAGGAAATTTATATGGAACAACCGGAAGGGTTTGTTCAGCATCGCAATAAGAAATTTGTCTGCAGGCTCAAGAAGTCATTATATGGCCTGAAGCAGTCGCCTCGGCAGTGGTATAAGAAGTTTGATTCTTTCATGTTGAGTCGGAAATATGTTAGAAGTGAATATGATCATTGTGTGTATTTCAAGCAATTGAAAAATGGCATGTTCATTATCTTAGTGTTGTATGTTGACGATATGCTTTTAGCAAGCAAAAGCATTGATGAAATCAACAGGTTGAAGACTCGGATGGCAAGGACATTCGATATGAAAGATCTAGGAGCAGCAAGACAGATTTTGGGCATGGAGATTTTCAGAGACAGGAGCAATGGTAAGCTGTGGCTATCACAACAGAAGTATGTTGAGAAGATACTTTTGAGATTTGGTATGAATAATGTGAAGCCTATGTCAGTCCCTTTAGCTTCCCATTTTAAGCTTTCTTCGAGTTTATGTCCTAATACAGATGAAGAAAAGGATTATATGTCTCGAATTCCATATGCCAATGTAGTAGGATGTTTGATGTATGCGATGGTTTGTACTCGACCGGATATTTCACATGCAGTTGGGGTTGTCAGCAGGTACATGGCAAATCCGGGTAAAGAACACTGGTCAGCAGTGAAATGGGTGCTTCGGTACTTGAGAGGCACAAGTAGTTATTGTATCACTTACAATAAGAGCAGTGAATATGTTTGTGGATATGTTGATTCTGATTTTGCAGGTGATTTGGATAAGAGAAGGTCGACTTCAGGGTACGTCTTTACTCTTGCAGGTGGAGCTATCAGCTGGATGTCAAAGCTACAGAACATTGTTGCTTTATCCACTACTGAAGCAGAATACATTGCTGCTTCTCATGCTTGCAAAGAGGCGGTTTGGTTGAAAGGTTTGCTTGGTGAATTTGGTAGGTTACAGGACAACATCAGGTTACTTTGTGATAGTCGAAGTGCAATACATTTGGCTAAGAATCCGGCCTATCATAGTAAATCAAAGCATATTCCAATTAAGTACCATTTTGTAAGACAGGTTATCACTGAAAGGGGAGTCTCTCTTGAAAAGGTGCATACAAAGGAGAATTGTGCAGACATGTTCACGAAACCAGTTTTGTTGGAGAAGCTGCGTTGGTGTTTGGCTTCTCTTGGCTTGCAGAAAAGATAAATAATAAAGAACAGGGCATCAGGCTAATTGTTGTCAAGGTGGAGATTGTTGAGATTTTCTATTTTGAATAGAATAGGAAAAATCTCAGTAGGTGACAAAAATTAGGAAATTGTTGCTAGATTAACTCCAGTTTGTTGGGAGGGAGTTAATGCTAGCTAAATTTGAGTTGAGAGCTGTTAGATTCTCCTGCTATATAACAGATAGCCATACGGATGTTTTGGAGAGAGTGTGTGAGAATTGTAATCTTCTGTTTGAATTAATAAGATTGCCAATGCCCTGTTGTGTGGACGTAGCCCAGGAGGTTTGGGTGAACCACGGTAAAATCACTGTGTCTTTATGTGCTTGATTAAATCTGCTGTGTGTTAATTGTTTAAGATTTCCGCTGTGTTAATTCTGACACAAATGTCCATTAAATTTCATTAATTACAATTAGTTGTCTTTATTTCAACAAAGCCCTCCATTCATCGGTTGAGGCTGCCCTGCAAAGAGCAAGGCAATGACGAACATTAGATGGGAAATGCCGACTTGTCTGGAAATGATTAACCCTCTAGATTTGGCCACACTGATCCCTTTGCTCAGGCCATCAATGACCAAGATGAATAGCAACGAAGATAGTGCACAACCCCGACAAATCCCCTTGAACATTTTGAAGAACTTAATCAGAAGCCCATTGATAAGAATGGCCATATTTTCACAGGTCAGACATGCCATTCTCCAGTAAATGTGTCGATTACTTTGTGTAAAATCAATCTTAAGGAACTCCCAATCAACTGTCATAAGCCTTGATCAAATCAATTTTCATAAAACATGATTCCAACTTAGGAGTCTTACAGGAGTGTAAACACTCTTGTGTGACTGCCATGACATCTTGAATCTGTCTAGTGGCTATGAATCTGAATTGCTCTGGTGTGATGAGTTCAAATAGCATTTGTTTAATCCCGCGTGATGTGTTCAGATAGCATTCGTTTTTTTTTCCAAGTTAGAGTAAGCCTAAATTCAAGTTAGTTTCAAACTTGAGTGGAAAAGGTTAAAACATGAGGAAAACTTTGTCAGAACACAAAATACTGTCTCCAAAATATAATACACTCCATAAACCTGTTATCAATGGACTATTTTCAATACTGTCATAAAAATTATAAATTACTCTATCAAAACTGTTATTAATGAACCATATTCATTTATTTTCAATGTCGATTAAAAAATATATTGATGTGTCAAAGGCCTATAGCGTAATAATTCATTCATAATGAAGCATTCCCGTAAGTTCAATCATGAGATACTGCAAAAAGGACCTACAACCAAGCATGCTTCAGGAAAATAAATTTTTGTAGTTGATCCTTGCATCAACAAAGCCTCACAGTCATGGGAAACTGCTAAAAGGATCTACATCCAAGCAAACAAAACTACACGTTGATCCTCAGTAAACAAAACTACACGTTGAAAGTTTGACTAGAATCCAGTTTTTCCTCCTAGAGGAAATTTATTCCTTTACACATCGTGCCTATCCGCTCCTTAAGAGAATTATTGTGAAGTTGGAGAACCTTATACCCACACTCTGGTCCAGAGGACATCATAATTGAGGTTGTGGATTGTTTATGATTAAATTCTTCTAATATGATGACGAAACAAGGCCAAACAAGGCCTCTAGATACTATCATAGACTAGGGACAACAGTGACTAATAGTTCAATCTCAGTTGAATCAATTAATTTTAATGTTAAAACATGAATCTGGTTTATAAAGGACACCAAAGCATGTTGTCGAGAGTATTGTTTTCTTGCATTTTGTGTATAATAGTGGTCAAATTCTCAATAGCTTGTAAGCACAACCACAAGGATAAATCAAGCATGCTTTTTAAACTAAAACAAAAAAATCTCGGATAATCAGAAGATAATGGAGTATAGTTTTATAATGCATATTTTTGTTATTTTGTAAGTTTAGCAGAACTATATCTTCATCATGTTCAATATATCAAAAAATTGAACAAATGACTTTATATCAAAAATGTCTTAACGAAACACCAAATAATGGTCTATCCAAAACTATGAACTTTATAATACATTTTATATTATATTGCTAAGAAATATATATTTTTTTAAATAGAAATCCCAATCACTTTAAATCTAGAATAGTTAGTTGGATTAGTTCAAGAAGACTTTTTCCATTTAAATTGCATTAAATGTAGAGTCCAACCTGTTATTAATATACTACAATTCATCTTGAATCTGTAATATTTTGGTTACATACATGGTCATTACACCATCATCAATCAATCTTGGTCTATCCCAGATCCTGTTGTTTCCCAAAACTGAGACCTGTTTATCATCTACAGAGTTACAATCCTGCATATTCTCAATCTAACTGTCATCTACAATAATTGCCATTTATAATAAGAGTAGTGGCAACGAATTATTCTTTTGCTTCCTGGGTTGTGTGGATTGTAGATTTTAGCATCCACTGGACATGGAATAAAATGAACAGTAAATTTTAATTCATGCTTTTTGGATGCCCATAATCTACAATATACATAAAGATTCACAAGATTCTTATTGGATATGAAATAAAATTAACAATTGATTTTCCTCCAGGTTTCATGGATGCAATCGACATAAAGATTCCCAACACTCAAATCCGTTTGTTATTTGGAATCCTGCATATTCTCAATTTAGAATTTAGGTTTAAATCATTCTCACTGTCTTGCAATAATTATCATCTATCATAAGAGCAATGACAACATATTATGCTTTTATTTTTTGAAATTTGAGTTATGTGGTTTGTAGATTTTGGCATCAATGTACATGGAATAAAGGTAACAGTCGAGGTTGCTCCATGTCTCCTGAATGCATATAATCTTTAATCTACATTAAAAAAAAATGCTCACTTTTATCATACACTCCATTCAATTTAATACATTTTGTGAAGTGGACTTCAAGACCCTCAAGAATGACACCGCTATGGTCACACATCTGTTAAGAATTATTCAAACATTTTTTTTTTTGGAGTGGGAGACTTTTAACAATCTCACTTCAATTATGTTGCAGTGACTCATTATAACTTAGAATACTGGTCAAGAGAATTGGGGTTAATGTTTTTGATTTGTATTTTAATGAAAATGTTAAGATTTTCTTAAAAATAAATTAAAATTATATTAAAAAATAAATATAAAATAATTATTGTATTACGAAAATAAACATAATTTAAATATTTGTATTCACATCAAAATACACATGTAGAATAATAGAATAGCAATATTATGATCACACATCTTATTAAGGTATGTTTTCAAAATATTTTTTTTGAGACAGTTCTAACTATTTGATTTTACATGCATAATACTAGTCATGATTGAGTTTAGTATCAATGTTCTTGAATTATAATTTATTGAAGAATGTCAAAATTTCCTAAAGATATCTAATTTTGAATCAAATGAATGAATTTGAAGTCAAAGCTGGGAGGATAAAAACTTCTTTTATTTATCATATGAGCCAGATTCAATTAAACAAAAAAAATTGAAAGATCTTGAGGTGCAATTTGATCCACTTTTATGGTCACAATATCAAAAAAATGTCAACAAGATCTGCACATGTAAGAAAGAGTAAAATTCAAGCTAGACCCAATTACTAATCTTCTTCTTCACTTTACTATTACTATCTTCTCCTTCACTTTACTATCACTACAACAACAACAATAAAAACATCAATACCATCATATCCATAAAAATAAAAATTATATGCAAATTATTGCTCATGTTGTAGACATTGCATTTGAATGATATATATCTATATATATACAAGATTGAAAAATAAGGTCAACTAAATCTTACACTAAACAAGCTATAAAATACATTCAAGTATGAATAACCAAGTTAAACATTATGTTTAATTACTTGTAACTCACCTTAAGCACTCAATACTATTCATAATTGAGTTGGGATCAATGTTCTTGATTTGCATTTTACTGAAGAATGTCAAGAAAGGTTTAAACATTTCAAAGTTTAAATGCATGTATTCATAAACAAATGTTATATTTTATAATTATGGATTTATTTATCTTTTTTAAAAATTATTAAATCAAAATGCACGTGTGGAAGGACTATATTATGAACATACATCTTGTTAAGACATGCTTTCAATTTTTTTTGTTGATAATTTCAAATCCACTTTACTTTCCTTGTTGGAGTAACTCACCATACAGACATAATACAAGTCATGATTGAGTTGAGATCAATGTTCTTGTTGCAGTAACTCACTATACAGACATAATACAAGTCATGATTGAGTTGAGATCAATGTTCTTGTTGCAGTAACTCACTATACAAACATAATACAAGTCATGATTGAGTTGAGATCATTGTTCTTGATTTGCATTTTATTGGACAATGCTTAAATTTATTGGAGATATCTAAGCTTGGAATAAATAGTTATTATATGGATTTTGAATCCAAGTGGAGAGGATAACAACTTCTTCTATCTATTACTTGATCTAAACCCAATTAACAAAAAGAATTAAAGACATGGAGGTGCAATTTGATCCACTTTTACGTGCACAAGTTACAATATCAAAAAATTGGTGTCAACAAGATCCCCTCCAGTAAGAACATGTAAGGCTCATGCTAGACCCAATTAATAATCTTCTTCTTTACTTTATTTCACTAACATAGATATTTAACTATTACTACAACAACAATAGAGAAGTGCTAGAAAAATGCCAATACCATAAAATCTATCAAAATAAAAATAACTTGTATTTATTTAAAAACTTTGAATAATAGATAGACATGGGAATAAAAAATATTAAAAAATAAAAGCATATGAACCCTATACTATGCAAAACATAAAATATTGAAAAATGAGATCAAAAGAATCTTACACTATGTAAGCCATGAAATCCTTTCAAGTATGAATAGTCAAGTTAAAAAGTAAATTCAAAGTTTAAATACTTTTAGTTCACCCATATACATAAAATTAGTCACGATTGAGTTGTCAATGTTTTTGATTTGCATTTAATTGAAGAATGCTAGGAACAATTTAAATATTTCAATTTTTAGATATATTTTTAAATAATGAGAAAATCTATCATAACTCAGTTGTCAAATCAAGACTGAAGACAATCAACCCTGGTTGTAATCCATTAATATAGGTTGAGTCATCACTATTATTCAATGAAAACCACTCCATTTACCCAATTTGTGGTCCATAAGGGGGCATGCTTTCACTCCTACTAAATGCCTTTGAATCTTTGGTTGTTAACCTATTTCCTTATGTGCTACAAGCTCTTAGCCAAACAAAAACAATTTTAGGACATACTACATGCCCTTCAAATTTTAGATATATATAAAAAAACAATTTTTATATTTTATAATTATGAATTTATTTACTTTCTTTTATATTTATTAAATCAAAATACACATGAAAAATGGTAATATTATGCAAACACATCCTCTTAAGACAATGTTAAGGCATACTACATGCCCTTCAAATTTTAGATATATATATTTATAAACAAATTTTATATATTATAATTATGAATTTATTTACTTTCCTTTAAATTTATTAAATCAAAATACACATGCAAAGTGGTAATATTAGGAAACACAGTCCTGTTAATACGTGCTTCCAAATAGTTTTTGACAGTTAGTTTTAACATTTCCACCACACACTTAGTGATGATTGAGTTGTGATCAATGTATTTCTTAGGGAGATCAATTTTGAAATAAATAATTATTACATGGATTTGAATCCAAGTGGGGAGGACAAGAGTTTTTCTATCTATCTCTTCAACTAGATCCAATTCCAAATAACATAAAAAAATTGAAAGACATGGAGGTGCAATTTGATGCACTTTTATGTACACAAGTAACAATAAGCTTACCTGCAATTTATTTGATGCACTTTTATGTGCATACCTCACAATATCAAAAAATTGGTGTCAACAAGTTCCCCTCCCAAAAGAAAGCGTAAGAAGAGTCAAGACTCAAGTTAGACCCAATTAATAATCGTTTTCTTCATGTTATTTCTTTAGCATTATTGCTTGGACATAGATGTTTAACTCTTGCTCCAACAACAACAATAGAGGTGTCAATACCATGAAATCTATAAAAATAAAAATAATAAGAATTAGACTCAAGTTATTGCTATCATTGTATTGATATAAGGAAGTTGCAGTTGAATAACACATAAATAAAGATGATACAAAAGATTGAAAAATAGGGACAAAAGAATCCTACATTGGGCCATCCATAAAATTTATGAAGTATGAAAAACCAGAATAAACACAAAATTCAAAGTTTAGATACCTGCCATTCACCATACACATTGAATATTAGCTATGATTGAGTTAGGATAATTGTCCTTGATTTGCATTTTATTGAGCAACGTTAAGATATTTTGCAAATATTTGATTTAATTTTGAAATAAATAGTTATTACACAGATTTGAATCCAAGTGGGGAGGATAACAACTTTATGCATCTATTACTTGAATTAGACCTAATTAACAAAAATAATAAGACATGGAAGTGCAATTTGATCCATTTTTATGTGCACGGGTCACAATATCATTAAATTGGTGCTAAGAAAATATAAGACTCAAACTAAACCCAATTAATAATATTCTTCAATTTATTCCTCTGACATAGATGTATAACTATTGCTGCAATAACAATAATATAGGTGCCAATACCATGAGATCTGCAAAAATAAAAATAATAAGAATTATATGCAAGTTTTTGTTATTGTTGTATTTTATGTGCATAGGTTACAATATAAAAAAATTGGTACCAAGAAGATCCCCACATGTAAGAAAATGCCAATACCATGAGATCTAGAAAAATAAAAATAATAAGAATTATATGCAAGTTTTTGTTATTGTTGTATTTTATGTACAGAGGTTACACTATCAAAAAATTGGTACCAACAAGATCCCCACATGTAAGAAAATGTAAGGGCCACGCTAAACCCAATTAATAATCTTCCTTTTTTCACTTTATTATTGGGACATAGATGTTTAACTATTACTGCTTAATAATCTTGTTTAACTATTACTGCTTAATAATCTTTCTTTTTCACTTTATTCTTTTGACATAGATGTTTAACTATTACAGCAACAACAACAGTGAAAATGCCAATACCATGAGTTCCATGAAAATAAAAATAATAAGAACTATATACAAGTTAATGTTGTATTTAGAGAAAAAAGTTGCATTTGAGTAATATATAGATATGTGATACCAAATATTGAAAAATAAGGGGAAAAAATCCTACCCAGGCAAGCTATACAAGTCATTCAAGTATGAATAATAAAGTTAAACTCGAAATGATAATATATATAATATCAACTAATAGAAAAAAGAAGTAAGAAAAAGAGAATCATTTTGATTTATAAATGTTTAATAATTCAATTTATAAACAACCCTTTAAATAGCTATAAAATCAAACAACTTCATAGAAGGAGCTCTACTTTATAAACAACTCTTAAATCTTAAATAACATATGCTGATCTGAAATATGTTTAAAATAACTATATACAAATCAAACAACTTCATAGGTGGAGTTTTACTAAATTTTCTTAGATAAATAAAGAATGGTATTATTCTATGAATTTTTTTAAGAATAAAACTATAGAATTTTGTAGATGTTTTATGCTTGATGCAACTTTACTTTTATCAACAGCAATCCCATGAATTTACAAGTAAAATGCAGATAGAACATACCAGTGATCCTTTATAAGACAAGTCATAAATAGATAAAGGTGATAGTGCGTTACGACGGTCAACAGGGTGCTTCAACCAACAAAGACTTCACGGTCAGCCAACCCAGCATGTGTCACAACATTCCTCAAAACAGTGACATGGTCAACTCATAAGTCAACCTCAGAAAAGTCAACGCTGCCTAGAAAAGTCAATGCAGGGCAGCAGCACTAAAAGTCAACGCAGCTCAACTTCTAGTCAACCTTTGACCTCAATTTCTGTGCCAAAGAGTACGACCTCCTTAGATCGAAGTCTCCTCCAAAATTCAGCCCAATCGGACTATGCGTTGACCAAAGTTAACACTGGTCAAACTTCACCAGAAACCCTAACCGCAGATTTCTAGCTGCAGTAAATTTTGTCCTCCTTGCTACGGTAAACTTCGTCCTTCTTGCTCCTTAGATGCTCGTATAAGAGGAGGAGATGTGTGTTGAGATGAGTGGAAAAATGCTCCAACGTTGACCCCATAAATACCAATCATGAGAGGTGTGTGACACATCTGCTGGGGGTAAAAACCTTAAGGCCGACCTACACTTAAATTTGTTATAAATAATAAATTCAAAATAAATGTTCTGCTCATCAGATTAAAATCAACTTTAGATCGATTTTACACCTCTCTAAAAGAGGAATCTCCAATACAAATATTGGAATCTTCAGCTGAGCATCACAAGATGGAGTTTGGACCTAGTTGTCCAAATTTAACACTCCCTCTCAACTAGGGAGAACTCCATCCACCAGTGCAATCAAACATCGTGTGTCATCCCGCTGTAACTTGCTTTGTTGGCCTCTTTATTTCAAAACATAAGTGGGTCAGTCACAAAGACATCATTCCCGGCTGACAGATTCAACCAAGAGGTCAAAACCTCTTATCGGACTCACAAAGAGTCTCCAACCAACCCGAAGTTGGTTCATCTGACCCGAAGTCAGGCGGAGGTCCGAGACCTCACTAGACTTGATCCCAGATCAAGTGGTTGGACCGTGCCATCCTAGATAGAGAGTACGGCAATCTCTGATGCGTCCATCAATCTTTGCTATTAGTCTCTAGCTTTTCCCACCTCATTGGCCAAATGAGAGGTACTTCCCATGAGCCCTGAACTCAATGGGTAGGATGCATACGAGACACACATAATGAGAGGTGAACCAACTCAATAATCACAATGATGGGGTCCAAGCATACCAACAAGGTTTGGCAAGCCTAGCCTTGTGGTTGCTCATAGCTCCGAGAAGTTGTCCCCAAAGCCCCCCAGAGCTCCTCGAGCTCATCGTCCAACAGGACCCACATCATAGGGTCGTTCCACGATACCAAGTCTCTCACGGAAGGTTAGGAACTTGACCTTCCCCAGGGGCTTAGTGAGAATATTCGCGACCTGCTCATCAGTTCCTATATGATCGAGCCTTACGGCGCCTCGCTGTACCATATCTCGGATGAAATGGTACCTGATATCAATATGCTTGGATTGGTCGTGGAACACAGGATTCTCGGTCAAGCGAATCCCACTCTGGTTATCACAGAGTATCACGGTGGTATCTAGCACATGTCCAAACAACTCACTAAAGATCTTTCACAACCAAACTGCTTCGCAGCAAGCCATACTTGCTGCAATGTATTCGGCCTCTGCGGTGCTCAAAGCCACCGACTTCTGCTTCCTGCTCATCCATGAGATCGAAGCAGAACCAAGATTGAAGCAGCATCCCGATGTGCTCTTACGATCCACCACACTGCCAGCCCAATCGGCATCAGTATATCCACGGAGTATCACACTCCCGGCAGTGTATCTCAGCCCATGGTTTATTGTGCCCCGAAGATATCTCAAAAGATTCTTGGCACCAACCCAGTGAAAGTGATGAGGCTCAACCATCTGTTGACTCAAAGTGTTCACTGCAAAACATATATCTGGTCGGGTGTTCACTAAGAACATCAAAGCTCCTATGAGTTGACGATACTCAGTAGGATTGGCCAAGATAGGCCCAGCAGCGCCGCCACTCAACTTCTTAAAGTTGAGTTCCATCGGTGTTGACACGGACTTACAGTCCACCATACCAAATCTTTCCAGAAGCTTCACAATGTATTTTCCTTGAGAAAGGAAAATCTCTCCAGGTCTCTGCCAGACCTCCAGGCCTAGGAAGTAGTGCATCAATCCTAGGTCCTTCATCTCGAACTCGGCAGCGAGCTCCCTCTTACATTGATGAATGAGAGGGTCAGCACCTGTCAGGAAGAGGTCGTCCACATACAGCACTAGAATGAGAGGCTTCTCCTGCACAACCTTGAAGTAAAGGTTCGAATCAACATTACTTCGAGTGAAGCCCAGCTTCATCAAGTAACTATCCATCCTCTCGTACCAAGCTCTGGGTGCTTGCTTTAACCCATAGAGGGCTTTCTTCAACCTGCAGACATGAGTGTCTCGATCCTGAACTTCAAATCCCAGAGGTTGTTCCACATACACCTCTTCCTTTATTGCACCATGCAGAAAAGCAGTCTTGACATCCATTTGATGAAGACTCCATCCTTGCGTAGCAGCAAGGGCTATGATTGATCGAATGGTGGTATATCATGCCATAGGTGCAAATATGTCATCATAGTCTATTCCTTCCTTTTGAGAGAAGCCACGGGCAACAAATCTTGCCTTGAACTTTTCAGCACTTCCATCAGATCCATGCTTGATCTTGTAGAGCCATTTTGCGGTGACAACTGTTTTGTCCTTCGGTCTTGGAACCACATCCCAGACATCATTCTTCATTATGGATTCATATTCTTCGTGCATAGCATCCTTCCAGACTTGATGCTTTACGGCTTCCTCAAAAGATCCAGGTTCAGATTGTACAATAGTACTCATGGCAGCCAGATACCCTTGGTATCTACACAACTTCTTGCTTTCTCGGAATGTCCCCCTCGGGGCAGCATGTCCCTCAGCATCTTCGAGAGTGTCCCTGAGCCATGATGGTCTCTTTCTCAGTGAAGGAGATGGATCGATTGGGTCCATTGGTCCTTCAACATCAGGCATTGTCTCATCCTGCGGTTCTTCTTGATTTCCAGGCCTTGCTTCATGATTTTCCTCAGATCTCGGAAGATCTACTACTTTCTTCAGGGAAGCATCTTCGTCAAAAGTGACATCATGGCATATCTCTACTTCCCTTTGACCAGGTACATAGACTCTATAGGCCTTAGAAGTTTCGTTGTAGCCCACAAATATTCCTTTCTTCCTAGAAGCATCCAGCTTACTTCTCTTTTCTTTTGGCACATGAAAATAAACAGGACATCCAAAAATTCTAAAATGTGAGACGTCAGGTTTCTTACCAGTGAAAACCTCTTCGGGAGTTTTGGAGTCCAGGGCGGAATGAGGGCATCGGTTTTGAATGTATACAACAGTATTCGCAGCTTCTCCCCACAGAAACTTCGGTAGATCCTGGTCACATAGCATGGCACGGGCAGCTTCCACAATGGTCCTGTTCTTTCGTTCAGCAACGCCATTCTGCTCAGGAGTATAGGCAGTAGTAGTCTCCCTCTTAATGCCAGCTTCTCTGCAAAATTCCTTGAACTCATTTGACTCATATTCAGTGCCATTTTCGGTCCTCAAAATCTTGATCTTCTTCCCTGTCATATTTTCCACCAAGGCTTTGAAGGTACAGAACCACATGAAAGCCTCATCCTTCTTCTTCAAGAAGTATATCCAGGTTTTGCGAGAGAAGTCATTAATGAATGTCATATAGTAAGAACATCCTCCCAGGGATGTCATGGGTAGCATACCAGATAGATCAGAATGGACCAGTTGTAAAATATCATATGTCTTTGTGACACTTGAGGGGAAAGGTCCCCTTGTATGCTTTCCTTCGGCACAACCCTTACATACACCTTCATGATTATTTCCAAATTCGGGCATCCCTGTCACCACCTTCCTTGCTTCGGGAAGGGCCTTGTAATGAAGGTGTCCAAACCTCTGGTGCCATAGTTCAGTTTGTTGGATAGTATCACATGTCATAGCTCCCAGTGGACTTCCTCCAACCTAGTAGAGTGTTCCAACTATAAAACCAATCACGATACCTTCCTTGAGATTCTTCTTCCACATGCACACCTTTCCATCAGTGAATGCCACATTGAAACCTTTGTCTTCCATGGCTGATATAGACACACGATTCTTCTTTAATTTTGGTACATAGAGTACATCCTGCAAATGTAGGACTTGTCCTTGAGACAAGTGGAGGGTCACAATCCCTATCCCTTTCACGGGATATGTGGCATTATCTCCAAGGATAATTTCCAGATTAATATCCTTCTCAACCATGTCAGAGAGTGCTTCCTTGAACCCAGTGATGTGTCTTGAGGCACCATTATCAATCAGCCAGACATCCATAGTGTCGGGCGGGGATGCAGCAGAGAGAGCAGATACAAGAACGTATTCATTTCTTTTATCAACAACATTTGACTCCTCATACCTAGAGTTTCTAGACCTTTTGAAAGGTTGATTGTTTACACCAGAGGGAGCCTTCCTCTTTCCTTTGGACCCGTTGTTTCTTTGATTTCCATTCCTCCGGTTGTTGTTGTTGTCATCACTATCGGGAGAATCCTTCTTGAAAGGACATTCTCTAGCATGATGACCTGGCCTATGACAAGTGAAACACTTGCCCTTCTTTCCTTGGGTCCCTGCTCTTCCTTTGTTCTTTGAATTACCAGAGTTCTTCTTTCTAGAATGACCAGCGTAGGCAACATTTCTGTCATTTTCGTATTCCTTCATTATGGTCTCTTCTTGCATGCATCTTGACAGTAGCTCGTCAAAGTTAGGAATTGTATTATTATTGAGAATGATAGTGTTGAATACTTTCCATTCATATGGGAGCCCTCCAAGTGCGGTGAGTACCATCTCACGATCAGCTATTGTCTCCCCAATAGCCAACAGATTGTTCCTGATCTCGGTCAGTTTCAGAAAGTATGTTTGGACAGACTCATCCATGCCTTTCTTCAGATTCTTCAATTGATTCTTGAAGAATAGCACCTGGTTTGCATTGTTTACTTTGAACATTTGTATCAGCTTATCATACATCTCTTTGGATGTGCCTAGCTCAGATATGTAGGCAACCAGAGTTTTATGTATGGATTCCCTAATCATTAGCTTTGCTTTGATCTCCCCCTTCTTATACTTGGTTTTGGCAGCAGCAGTAGCAGTGGATGGAGGTTCTTTTATCTTACCTAGTACATAGTCCATGAGATCATGGTCTTCTAATTTGAGATCTAATATCATCTTCCAAGCATGGAAGTCATCCCTTCCAGTCAACTTGTCATCCTCCTTGAAGCCATATCTTGTGGAACCCATTTTTCTCTTTTGGTGATTGCTATAAGTTAGGGCTTGTCTTCACCTCAGCTCTGAAACCATGTAGAATTTTGTAGATGTTCTATGCTTGATGCAACTTTACTTTTATCAACAGAAATCACATGAATTTACAAGTAAAATGCAGATAGAACATACCAGTGATCCTTTAGAAGACAAGTCAGAAACAGATAAAGGTGATGGTGCGTTACGGCGGTCAACAGGATGCTTCAACCAACAAAGACTTCATGGTCAACCAACCCAGCATGTGTCACAACAGTCCTCAAAACAGTCACACGGTCAACTCAGAAGTTAACCTCAGAAAAGTCAACGCAGCCCAAAAAAGTCAACGCAGGGCAGCATCACTAAAAGTCAACGCAGCACAACTTCTGGTCAACCTTTGACCTCAATTTCTGTGCCAAAGAGTACGGCCTCCTTAGATCGAAGTCTCCTCCAAAATTCAGCCCAATCGGACCATGAGTTGATCAAAGTCAAAGCTGGTCAAACTTCCCCAGAAACCCTAACCGCAGATTTCTGGCTGCAGTAAATTTCGTCCTCCTTGCTGCGGTAAACTTCGTCCTTCTTGCTCCTTAGATGCTCGTATAAGAGGAGGAGATGTGTGTTGAGATGAGTGGAAAAATGCTCCAACATTGACCCTATAAATACCAATCATGAAAGGTGTGTGACCCATCTGCTGGGGGTAAAAACTTTAAGGCCGACCTGCACTTAAATTTATTATAAATAATAAATTCAAAATAAATGTTCTGCTCATCAGATTAAATCAATTTTAGATCAGTTTTACACCTCTCTGAAAGAGGAATCCAATACAAATATTGGAATCTTCATCTGAGCATCACAAGATGGAGTTTGGACGTAGTTGTCCAAATTTAACAAAAACAAATAAATTCAAAATTCCAATGGATCACAATTTAAGAAATACTTAACTTACCTAAAGTGAAGTGAGTAGAAAGTTTGGCTGGCAGAGATAACCATGACTTGATGTGAAAAGGTTTGACAGAGATAACCATGATCATATATGAAAGGTTTTTATATAATATATCAAAATTTAGGTTTTCTCATAAATATTATGGTGAAGACCTTTGGAATACCTGCAACATGGAGAGTTACAATGGGCAAGATGAAGCCATAGAAACTTTAGGTTTTTTCATAAATATCATGGTGAAGACCTTTGGAATACATGCAACATGGAGAGTTACAATGGGCAAGCTGAAGATAGAAACTTGAATGAGACCTAAAGGTACGCAACACTTTAGATGTTTATTTTGTGTTAAAATAAAGACTAAAGAGGGGTTAGGTGGATAGGGATGGGATGAATTAGAGAGTTACAATGGGCAAGCTGAAGCCATAGAAACTTGAATGAGACCTAAAGGTATGCAACACTTTAGATGTTTATTTGTGTTAAAATAAAGACTAAAGAGGGGTTAGGTGGATAGGGATGGGATGAATGATAACTAACATAGTAACATTATACAAATAAATAAAAATAATAATTTTGAAGGAGTATGCAGATGTTAAAGGAGTATTGGACTGGTTTTTGAGAACTTGATTATGCACTTCATTGTTAAAGGAGCATTGAATTGGTTTTTGATAACTTGATTATTCACTTCAGGTACATTGGAAAAAATAAATAATTTAAAACAATGAGAGTCTTGACAACCTATTAGCATATGATTCAAGGATAAGTTAAAATGCACAAGTAACAAATGTTAATAGTAGTTTGGAAAAAAAAAGAATTCTAATTTTTGTTAGACAATAAATATGTGGAATATGCAAGTCATTAAGGAATTGATTATTTCCCAAAAAAAAACATCAGAAGAACAATAATGATATGAAGAGAATTGCCCTTGAAGTTGCAAAAAAAGTATTTGTGCTACTCCTCCCATGGGAACTACTACCACAAATTAATATTTGTGCTGCTCCTCCCATGGAAACTACTACCACAAATTATGATTGCCAAATAAATACAAAAGTTCCTCAAAGGCTATGGGAACATTGATCAACAATCCAAATTATAACAACTACCACAAATTAATATTTGTGCTGCTCCTCCCATGGGAATTACTACCACAAATTATGATTGCCAAATAAATACAAATATTCCTCGAAGGCTATGTGGACATTGATAAGCAATCCAAATTATAACAACTACCACAAATTAATATTTGTGCTGTTCCTCCCATGGGAACTACTACCACAAATTATGATTACCAAATAAATACAAATATTCTTCAAAAACTATGTGAACATTGATAAGCAATCCAAATTATAACAACTAAGACAGGATAGACTCAAGCATGATTTCTATCTGACTTTATCTTCACAATGGTCTCAACCACAATTTTTATTTAGCCTTATTTTTACAATGACCACAACCCCAATTTCTACTTGACCTTATCTTCACAATTAACTGGATGTAATACTGAATCATGACAAAATTTGTAAATTTAAACTTAAAAATACAATGCAACGCCTAAAAATAGGACAAACATATTTCGGTAACCACTAGTAACCATGGGACAAAAAAGAACACAGCTGATATGTTTAAAACTTTGAAATTTTTCTTTTGAGTATTTTTTTGTAATTGGCAATATTTCCAGTCTAAGGCAACAAATGGTAGAGAGCAATTACAGTTTGTTCATAGAGGACAACAATTGGAACAAAATATCTGGATTTCAAAATTCTGAATAAAGAATAGTCTAAATAACTCCAGCTCTTTCATATAAAAGAAAAATGACATAAACTGAAAGAAACTTGCTGAATGGCACAAATCTCCATTACTAAATTTGTGATCTTATTGAATATGATAAAAAGGCTTAACGTTGCATTTGGTTTTTGTAGTGACTGAACAGCCAGAATAACAACCAAAACCACACAGAATAATAAACACAAAGGCTTACAAACCAAAATCTACACTTAATGATCATACTGAAGCTTTCAAACTTAGTTTTTGCAGTGACTGTGAACAGGCAGAATAATAACCAAAGCCCCAAAGAATAATAAACATAAAGCCCTACAAACCAAAATCTAAACTTAATAATGATACTGAAGCTTTCAAACTTGGTTTTTGCAGTGACTGTGAACAGCTAGAATAACAACCAAAACCACAAAGAATAATAAACATAAAGCCCTACAACCCAAAATTTAAACTTAATAATCATACTGAAACTTTCAAACTTGGTTTTTGCAGTGACTGTGAACAGCCAGAATAACAACCAAAACCACAAAGAATGATAAACATAAAGCCCTACAACCCAAAATTCAAATTTAGTGATCATACTGAAGCTTTCAAACGTATTAGAAGTAGGGATTCGGCCCTCGAACCTTTGTGGGAGATGCTTCCATCATTGAGGAAAAAATTGTAACAAAATTCTCTGATTTCACAATTGCACAATTCTGAATGGAAAATGGGATAAATAACCCCAACTCTTTCCTATAAAAGATAAATGATAAACTGAAAGAAACTGTCTGAATGGCACAAATCTCCACTATTAAATTTGTGATCTTATTGACAATGATAAAATACTTAACCTTGCACTTGGTTTTTTGCAGTGACTGTAAAGAACCAGAATAACAACCAAAACCACAAATAATAATAACCATACAAACCAAAATCTGAACTTTCAAATGTATCAAGGTGCCAATTCAATCCCCCAACCTTTTTGGGAGAAGTTTCCATCAGGCTACTGTTACTGTCTGTATCTGAAGAAGTCATTCGTCATCTGAAGAACTGGTATCATCATCATCTGAAAAAGGTAGGCATCTCTTGCGCTTCTCCCCAAGTTTTGCTGTTATAAGTAGAGTATCTTGTCCGGAAGATCTGTTCGAACCCAAAAGTCGCTTTAGAAAGCTCTGCTCATGGATATATTCAGTACATATTGGTAGAGTAGGCCTCATTGTTTGCACAGAATGAGAATTTTTGAGAAGGCAACCGAACGGAGCAATTTCCTTTTCATCCGACCCTGAAACCCTCACACTCCGCTCCTTGAGCTTTGTCATCTGTGGAAGGTTCGAGCATCCTGCCGCAGAACTTGCTGCCTGCTCTGCCACGAAAATTTAGCGTCATAAATCTCCTCAAAAAACAAGATTATCTAAACATTTAACTTAAAAGATAAAAGCCATGGAAGTACGAACCTCAAAAGGTTTAATTTCTATGCAGAGTTCTTCCAGGTTCGAAAAACGGCCAAGAACTGTGAGAGAAGTTACACTAGTACTGAGCCCAAAAAGGGTAATTTTTCTGAGCGAGTTCCTGCTAGAAAGACCTTCGAGTACATGAAGCTCTGTTGCAGACAAATGCAGAACCCGGCAAGAATTTAGCTCTAACCTCAACGTTGGGGGACAGTCATAAATTTGGACATTCACCAGCTTTGGGCAATTGACAGTCAGTCTCAGCCAGTTTGTATGCAGATTTCCTATAAAATCAAAATATTTCAGATTGATTGCAGAAATTTTCAAACATTTGATACCCACACGACAGCATCCAACTGTCAAACGTTCCAGAAGAGGGCATTTGGCTGCAAGTTGCTCCAGCATATCATCAATAATATTGATGGATAGTATAAAACAGGTTTTAAGGTATCTGAAACCGCTAAAATATGAGGGCAGTTTCAGCTGAAAACTCTTGATGGCCAAAAATGTGAGGCAGTCGCAGGAGAACAAAGAAGTTGGAATGTGCAGGGCAGTTCGAACATCCATGGACCTTGGAACGTGCAGTGAAAATGTATCATTTTTTAAAGTGATTTTTTCCACTCTCTTTAGGGATGCAGCACGAATCGATTTCCAAATCAACCTGGAAATGTTTCTTTCCTCTGACAAATAGCGGTAAATTAATGAAATTTCTAAACTTTCCAGTTCAGCCTGATGGAAAAACAAGATGTTATCAACTATTTTTTCTTTAAAGTCGTCATTAGAAAACTTGAGATGGGGTAACGAAATCCAGAGTGATCGCCATCTGCGGGAAAGAATTGAGCATCGTACTGCATCTCTTAAAGGAAGCTTTGACAGTATATGACCAGAGAGCAATGTATCATCCAATGCACTCAGTCTGTCCCTTGCCATTGTCAATATCACAATTGATCAATGTTCACGTTAGGCCCACAACCCTGCTAGGCAAGGTCAAGTTTAGGAACAACCCTGCTAGGCCCACAACCCTGCTAGGCAAAGTGAGAGCTCATTTCCAATTTCATTTGTCAGTGTCTGTTCTGTCTATCAAACCCATTAGCATTACTGTTATTTCTACTCTTTCAGCCAAGATTCATTTCCAATTTCATTTGCCAGTATTTCTTTTGTACATCAAACATTTAGCATTACTGTTCCTTCTGCTCACCTTCTGACGGAGAAGAAAACACTCAGGAGGGTTTCGAATCTTCTTGGTGCTTATCACTGTGATCAAACGGAGAAGAAAAAACTGGGTTTCGAATCTTCTTGGTGCTTATCACTGTGGTTTTCCCAGTGATAGTATCTGCACTAAGATATCATTCTCAAACTTCTCAGATTATTGGAAGCAATAGACTTTTTAGAGGGGTTCCATATTGGTTTTATAAGGTTTTATCTTTCTTAGAGTTAATATAGGGGTTTTTTAAATATTTAATAGAATATAGTTTGTATGGGCTGTATGCATTTATTATGAGATTATGGGTGAGTTGATAAGTGGACAAATTCAAATTCAATTTTAATTAGTAGATTTTTTTTTATAGGTTATAAGGTTTTTTTAAGTTATGATTATATATATATATATATTTAATTTTTTTGTTTTTTGTTTTTTTTAAATAGAGTTGGATTATGGGTGAGTTGATAAGTGGACAAATTCAATTTTAATTAGTAGATTTTTTTGATAGGCTATAGTTTCACACTATAAGGTTTTATCTTTTTTAAGTTATGATAAGTTTTTTTTGTTTTTCTTTTAAATAGAATAGAGTTTGCATGGGCAGTATGCATTTATTATGATATTATGGGTGAGTTGATAAGTGGACAAATTCAATTTAATTAGTAGATTTTGTTTGATAGGTTATAGTTTCACAAACTTTTAACACGTTTTAAAAAAACAACTAATGCAATGTTGATTATAATTTCAATAATATTACTTTTTATTTTTGATGTTTAGTTTGGTTAAATAAGAAGTAGATTAACAACAAGGGGAGGGGTGTGATCTAGTCTCGAAAGAAAATTGGTTACAAGGTATGCATGAGAATTGGGAACACCAGGGTTTGGAAATATGACCAACAATCACAGTGAAATGCATGACTTGTTGCAAGGTTTGCTTCTAGCTAAAGCTACTCAAGTGACTAAGATTGTTATCCTTGGAGACTTGCTTATTTTTTTTCAACATCTTCATAATGGAACTTGGCCAAAAGACAATCACTTGGAAAATCTTTTGAAAAGAATCATAGTGTTGTTCGATGGACTCCCTCATAAAGATTTCTTTCACATCTTAAGAAATTATAACGTTGAAGTTGATAAGAGTGCTAAACGAGCTTACCAGCTCTTGGTTGGGCAACTCAAAATTAATGGTGGAACGGGATGGTGCAGCCTACCATAAAGTTGAAATAATGGACATGGTAATAAAAAATTGTATAATCAATGGTGGGTTCCACAATTCACCCTAAGGGCGAAAGAAAACTAAGGAAAAAATATTCCACATTTGGATAAGAGCTCGACTTACGTCATGACATCTAGTCATTATTTCATGCATGCCCTTGATGTACACAAAATTACCTTACCACACTTGCTCCTCATTCACCAACTACAATGTGAACTCAAAATAGATCACCCACTCAGAAGTATGATTACTCTCCGTAGTAAGAAAATTGTGAATTGTTTTGTGGCCATAACTACTCCTGCATGTGGGTTAACATGGCCAAGGTTTAAGACAGTGCATTTAAACTCTTGTAGACATTGAGCTTCATCCATTCACAGTTTCTTCACAAAGAGAATTGTATGCAAACTCTGATTGATATCGTGGCTTCCATGGCACTGCCAGACTGAGGTAGATGTGCCTATGCTTATAAGCATCACAACTAAATATATGCCCCGCTTAGATATGAGGATTGTAAGTGGATTTGATAATTGCATAATTTTGTTTGTGTTGGTCTACTAGTCCGCCGCTCAACTCTGGAGGGTGAAGTTGTTTCCTAATTGGGCACAAGATCAATGTTCGACACTCAACACAACATGCAATTTTGACAAGGTGGCATAGGGTCAGAGATTGGCTTCTTCAGTGTGGATTTAATGAGATTCCAAAACCCTATGACAACCCCAACAACTAAACCACACAAGGAATTTCCATCTCCCAAATTTGTATGTTTTTTTGTCAATTTGATTCTCGTTAAAGGCCCTTGGCTTTTACGGGCTAGTAATTCCCTACACCCCCTTTCTCTGCTTTGTAAAATTAGTAATCTTATAATTCTGGTGGCCTTCGACTCCCCTTTGTGTGTGTCTATACCTGTTGTAGTAGCGCACAATGCCCTTGTTGACTTTGGGGAAAGACTTGTAGAAAGTAATTATAGATTCAATATTTCTCATGTAATGTTCTAAAACATAACTCAAATCTACTCTACTAATTTGCGGAAATCAATTCACAATTGAGAAGTAATATAAAAAACATGTGACATGAATCAATACACATAACACAGGGATATATCTAGGGGAAAGCCACTACTCAAAACCCCCTCCTATCTATATTGTATTAGCCAGAAAATAGAGAAGAAATACAATGCTTATTCAAGCCTGAACAATCTTTGCACAACTATAATCTATCTCACTGCCTCACAAGCTAACTTTGGCCAACACTTACCCAATTTATGCTGCCTACCAAGCTCTTATTTTCTTGCATTGTTTTTCAAGGAATCACCCCACTATTAATTAGGAAAATCCCTATCCTGAACTGCACAATCCCTATAGGTCCTTCTTTAACTGCATGAACCACTTCTACAACTTGGACAATTATACAACTGATAGGACATGACCCTTGAACTCCAATCTCAACTAGGTAACTCGTATTTCATGCATGCATGAGTTAATTATGGTTGATTTATCAGTTAACTGGTTGAACACTGAAGTTGTACCCCACTGCTAGACCTCCTACTAGTTCCTCCAACAATTGGAACTAATTTAATTGACTTTAACTCAGTTTAGCTGAATTAAATTATTACAACTCAAATTAAACTCAACCTAGGCTCCTAAAATTTAGGTATTACTCTTCATGACTCAAGTTAGGCCCTCAACTCGAATTAACTGAGCCAACTAAGTGGAACTAACTTAGTTAACTCGGACAAGTCGTCTTGTGATGTGGAATTACAATTTTCTCCTAATTTAATTCAAGGGAAAATTAAATCAGGATTTTCTTGTTGCCATTTTTCAACACTCCCTCTCAAAAAGAAAGGGATTATTAGATACCCCAATCCTTCCTCTATGGATCTCAAATTTTCCTCTTGACAATGCCTTTGTCAAAATATCTGCATCATGTTCCTTTGTAGGAATATATTCCAACAACATAATCCGCCTCTGCACACAATCTCGTAGATGGTGATACCATATGTCGATATGCTTGGATCGATCATGAAAAACTGGATTTTCAGAGAGTTTGAAACAACTCTCATTGTCAGATTAAATCATAGTAAGATCCATCATTTGAAAAAATAAACCAACACAAATCTTCCTCATCCAGATAGCTTCACAAGCTGCTTTACTAGTAGCCATGTACTTTACTTCTACTGAACTGAGTGCAACTGATCTCTGCTTCCTGTTGTACCAAGCATCTGTTGTTTACCCAAGACTCCTCCTGAAGTGCTCTTCCGATCTAATGGAATATCTATCTAATATGCATCAGTGGAGCCTTGAATCTTCACTCCCTCTGTTCGTTTGTACCAAAGACCATATTGAGTAGTGCCTTTGAGATATCTCAACACATGTTTGGTTGCCTTATAATATAGTTTGGTTGGCTTAACCATTGCTTGACTAAGCTGGTTAACTGCATAACACATGTCTGGTCATGTGTTCACCAAAAGCATGAGTGAACCCACAAGCTACCTGTAAATAGTGGCCTCCACCTCCTCACATGAAGTGGCATCCTATTTCCTCCAACTGCTTGCTAGAGGAGTGTCCATGGGTTTGCTACTCTCCATGCAGAACTTCTTCAGTATCTTGTTGGCATACTTTCCCTGAGAGACAAACAGTTCCCCATCTCCTTGCCATACTTCCAAACCGAGGAAATAATGCATGAGTCCCATGTCCTTCATCTCGAATTCTCTTGCAAGATCCTATTTGCAAGATTTGATCAACTTTTCATCACCGGTTAAAATCAAATCATCAACATATAATATTATAATAAAAAATTTACCTTCAATAACAATATGGTAAAGGTTTGCATCTGCTTCACTTTCGGTAAGGCCCAACCTGGTGAAATAACTGTTGATCTTGGTGTACCAAGCACTGGGTGCTTGTTTCAATCCATACAATGCTCACATGTGACTCTCTATCAAATATCTCAAATCCTTTTGGTTGTGCAATGTACAACTCCTTCTCGATCACTCCATTGAGGAATGTTGTCCTCACATCCATCTTATGGATCTTCCATCCCATTTGCGATGCAAGTGTTAGAATTGATCTGATAGAATAGCACCTTGTTACTAGACCAACGGTCTCCTCGTAATCAATTCCCTCCACGTGAGAGAAACCCTTGGACATAAATCTAGCCTTGTGTTTCTCAATGCTTTCATATTTTGCTTGTTTCACCTTGCAGATCCACCTCAAACCTATCACTGACTTGTTCTCTGGTCTTGAGACCACTTCCAAAACACTGTTTCCAACTATGGAATCATATTCCTCTACCATGGCATCAACCCATACTAGCTTCTACACTGCTTCCTCAAATGAGGATGGTTTTGTCTCAACTAGCTCACTCATCAGAGCCATATACCCAGTGTATTAATCCGATGACCTCCTCTGCCTGCATTGTGATGTGAGTGCTCCCACATTCTCTCTAGCATCATGCAATAATTTTTTAGCTTCCTTAGTGTGCCTCCTTCCTTCTCTGGATGTCTCTACACGAGTGGGTGCTTCCACTCTCTGCTCCTCTATTTGTGTCTGCCCCACAACATCCCGAGGTTCTTCCTTTGGAGCCAAAATATACTCATCTGCATGCAACTGAAGCTCCCTATCAAGGGAACTTCTCATGGTATTCTCTTCATCGAACATCACATCTCTACAAACAACTGTACACTGTACCCCTCAAATATGCCCAACTTTTCTGTCAGATCTAGATTTTTCCTTACATCCTTGGAAACATGACAATAAATTGATGAAACAAAGATACTAAAGTGTGACACATTTGGTTTCTTCCCTGAAAAAACTTCTTCTGGTGTACTCATCCCGAGAATTCGGTGAGGAATCCTCTTCTGCACATATACCGTTTTGTTGCATGCTTCATCCCACAAGTTAAATGGTAGGCCCTGATCATACAACATCGCCTGTGCAACTCCCACAATACCTTTTTTCTTCCTCTCATCCACCCCATTCTGATGTGGGTTATGGGGTGGTATTAACTCCTATCGAATTCCTTCTTTTGCACAAAATTTCTTGAACTCATTCGATACATATTCACCACCTTTATTGCTCTTGAGAGCCTTCACTTTCCTACCAATTTATTTCTCAACAAGTGCTTTATATTCAAAATTTTTGGAGAATGTTTAGTCTTTCTTTTGCATGAAGAAAACATAGCACTTACGTGAGAAATCATCTACAAATATAACATAATACATGTGCTTGGCTGTGGAGGTTGTCGAGAAAGGTCCACACACATCTAAGTGAACTCTTTCAAGGACTGCTTGCACTCTACTTTCATTATCATGAAAGGTGGATTTTGTGTACTTCCCCAATGTACACCCTTTGCATGTATCTTGTTTCTCTAGTGCACCCTTGGGAAGTCCTGTAGAAATATGTTGCATGATCTTCAAATATCCATGGTGCAAATGGAAAAGTCTCTTATGCTATAATTCACTGATGTCTCGACTCTGCACCTTATCCATTTTCGTGCTCAAATCATCATAGTCTTCTACATCTAATTTGTAGATGTTCTTCACCTGAACCCCGATCCAATTCACTTGTCTTATGGCGATATGTCTAATGAAAGCATTTCCTTTGCTAAATATCACATCGTAGCCACGGTATTCCAACATAGCAACTGAAACTAAATTATTCTTCAGACCTGAAACATACATGAAATCTTTTAATGCGAGAGGGGAGCAAGGATCCCTTTGAAAAGTAACTATACTGTTAGCACTCTACCTTTCATCGTCTCCCATATCGATGTGCATATGGAGGTCCTTCTCCGCCAAGTCACTAAAAAATTATTTATTTCCTGTCATATGGAAAGAGGCTCCACTATCTAGATACCACAAACTATCCATCATTGATGTCACCATGCATGCAATGAGGGTGAAATCCAACTCGAATTGTGATGCTAGAGCTTCACCTGCCGCTCCTCTTGAGGGCTTCTTGCGAGCCTTCTTGTGTGGAAACTTTGTGGCATAGTGTCCTAGATCATGATAGTGAAAGCATTAAATATTCAACAAATATTTATTCTTTCCTGCCTGACCAGAATCTCCTTTGGATTGGTATTTCTTCCCTTTCCCTTTCTTTGCATTTCCATCTAAGGCACAATTCTCCTCATCCTTAACCTTGGATGAGGTCCTACCTCTATTTCTTCACCTGATCTCTTCCTGCACGAGATCAAACCGTATCCGCACCCAACTTGGTAGTTTGTCTCTACCATTCACAGAATCCTAATAACTGTGCCAACTCTTGGGAAGACCCAACAAAGCCAGAGCTACCAAGTCTTCTTCTGGAACAATCACATTGACCCTGCCAAGTTCATCACGAAAATGTGTGAATTTTCTCAGGTACTACAGAATTGATTCAAATTTTTGCATTTTGATGCTACGAAGCTTGTACTTCAGTGTTAACTTCTTATGACCATTGTTGTTCTCAAACAAGTTGGTTAGTGTTTTCCACATTGCAAATGGAGTTTATTTCCCACGTAGATTCAAGACAATATTATCTTGAACTCCCTCCAATATGATTTGTCTCGCTTTATCTACATCCTTCTTCCACTGAGCGAGATCCCAGACATCAACTGTTAGGGGTTTTACTACATTTGTCTTGATGTAATCTAGTAGCCCATTATCATCTAATACCACCTCCATATGGATCTTCCATGCCACAAAATTTATGGTTCCTTCCAAAGCATACTCGATCCCGAGTCCGGTGGAAGTCATCTTCTCAGTCCTGGAGAAATCCCGCAACACTGATCTTGAAATTCGAACCTTTTGAAAAAACTTCAATTTCTCGTCTCTATTGTGATTCTAGCTTTGATACCATGTAGAAATTAATATTAGATTCAATATTTTTCATGTAATGTTCTAAAACATAAGACTCAAATCTAATCTACTCATCTGTGAAAAGAAATTCACAATTGAGAAGAAATATTAAAAAAATGCGACATGAATCAATACACATAACAAGAGGATATATCTAGGGGAAATCCATTGCTCAAAACCCCTTCATATTTGTATTTCATTAGTCATAAAATAGAGAATAAATACAATGCTTGTTTAATCCTGAACAATATCTGCACAAGTATAATCTATCTCACTGCCTCACAAGCTTACTCTGGCCAACACTTAGCCTTTTTTTGTTGCCTGCCAAGCTCATATTTCCTTGCTATCTCAATGAATTGGCCCCCTACTAATTAGGGAATCCCCATCCTGAAATGCGCAATACCTATAGGTCCTTCTCTGATTGCCAGCACCACATATACAACTTGTATAATTATACAACTGATAGTACACTACTCTTGAACTCCAATCTACCCTAGGTAACTTGTATTTCATGCATGCATGAGTTAATTATGGTTGATTTATCAGTTAACTACTTGAATATTGAAGTTTCACCCCACTGCTGGACCTCTTACTAGTTCCTCCAACAGTTCTAACTGGTTTAACCGACTTTAACTCAGTTTAACTGAACTAAATTATTACAACCCAAATTAAACTCAACCTAGGATCCTAAAATTTAGGAATAACTCTACATGACTCAAGTTAGGACTTTAACTTGAATTAACTCAGCCAACTAAGTGAGACTATCTTAGTTAACTCGTACACATTGTCTTGTGATGTCGAATTACAATTTTCTCCTAATTTAATTCAAGGGAAAATTGAATCAAGATTTTCTTGTTACCATTTTTCAACAAGACTCCAAACTTTGGGCATTATGAACAAGTTGGAAATAGAATATTGAGGGGCCCCACAAGAAGGGTGGGTAGTAGCAATGGTGTTGGGAGAACGAGTTGTAAATGTATGGATGTATTCACTCAATTTAAGCAACAAACAAATATTCCATGAGTGGATTTTATTCTTCCCAACTTGAAAGTAAAGGATTATAGTCTGTCTACAATACAAGTGTTGGATGAAAACCAATTACTCAAATAAAAATTGGCTAGAAAAGATGATGAATTGGAGGCCTTATGTAGCCATCTTGTGGAGCTCCAGGTCAAAATTAATCTGTTGAAGACTAGGCTTAGTGATAGAGATGATTAAAACTGGACTCAAGAAGAGTAAGGCACGAATGTTGACAGTCTGTCCATTGGGGAAGTTAACAAATGTCATTGGAGTATGAAACCATGTAATTTTTCTTCTTCTTTCTAGGTAGTTTTTGTTGTATATGTAGCTACAAGAATAGTTTGAAATTTGACATAGCTTGTAATTTTGTAAGAATGTCAGTGACTCTCTTTAGCCCTATGGATTTACAGAATGTTACTCTTAGTGTAAATTTTCCTGTGTATATGCTATGACCGGGCACATATTTAAAACAAATCCTACTCACTCCTGTTAAAAAAAAGTAGATTAAAAATATAAATGTAATGGCAATAACGTGTTCAAAATTAAAATGGAATCTTATGCTTTCTTTATTTGTTAAATTAATTTGAATTAATAATATAGTGAATGGATCTATGAACCTTTGCATTTTTAAGATTAAATATATCAGGATGGTAACCCCAACCCCATTTATGATAACAATATACTTTTAAGTTCACAATAAGATATCAAATGGTGTATAAGACCCCCTCATTTGTGGGACAAGGGACCTGTCTCTTGTTAAAGTCTATGAAGGTGTGCATATTCTACCCACATTTGGGTTTGAATTTGAACATGTGACCTCTTAGTAGGAGACACATGCTCTTAACTACTAAGCCCATTCAAATTGTATGAAGTCAAGAGATGAAGCTTTACCCAACGAACTTTTTCTTAACAAATATATATTTGAATATGAAATTAAAGATGAAATGGGAAAAAATACATCTTCCATATCTATGCAACTACTTATTGTTATTTTCTTCAAAACAAATAAAAATGATACATAATTGTTGTAGGATTCTAAAACGAACAATAAGAAAAGCCATATGTAAGTAGCAAAGAAGACATAATGATTATTGTTTATAAAGAACAAAATCAACATAAAGTAATGTTTGTTTATAAAGAACAAAATCAAACTAGAGTAATGTTTGGCATCTATTAGTTCTACATTTTTCATTCAAATTTGATGTTGATTTTACCTTGAATATTTATGGTGATCCTACACAATCATGAATTGAGTCTATATTTATAAATATAATATAATGTTTGATCTTTTATTATATCACTTATAAGATAGATGTATAAGTTTCTAAATCACTCTAAAAATCATCTAATAGTGTTCTTGTCTTATTTGATTGCAAAGCACATGAGATCCTACACAAGTTTGATGTTGATTTTAGCTTGAAGATTTATGGTGATACTGCACAATCATGAATTAATTCTATTGATATAGGTGAATATTGTTGGCCACCCGCCTATTCCACCTAGACCACCACCTATTCCACCTAGACCTCCAGTTGGTTTCAATAGTTTTCTTGATTATAGCAACATTTACTATTTTTAGCAAATTTTCGGGTCCTAAACTTCGAGAGTTGTTTTAACTCCATAAACGACATTTATTTTGAGGTCCACAACAGGACCATATCCGTAGGCAAGGGCCTGCCATAAATCATGTAGTACTTGGAGAGAAATGTCCAATGAGGTATCGTATGCACCAAACAAAGATTCTATGACCAAGTTACGATCCTGGGAAGTTGACTGCTCAACTAACCCCAATGGGACCCACAAACCATTGGCGTTCCATCTCCTAGGGTTAGGGTTTTGGTTGTTTAGGGTTTCCCTTTGTTGTTAAATAATAAAAAGGCCGTTGAGCCTCATTGTAACACAATTCAGAGGCATGTTGTCGCTACATCTCTTCTCAGAGATAACCTACCATCGCCCAAGCTAGTTTATTTTCATTTTATATGTAAGCATCTTTCAGTTCTTTGATATTAATGAAATGGAGATTTATTTTTTCTGCATCTCTCAGTTTATGTTTATATTTGTATTCTGTTGTGTTCCTGCATAAAATCAGATCAATGGTATCAAAGCGGTCTACTCTTTCTCTGTTTTTCTTTGTATGTCCCTAATGAGGTCAGGGTATAAAGAGTTAGGACTCAAACTGGTTGAACCTTTGCAAGACCAGCCTCGCAAATCCCGAAAACCTTCCATGGCGGAAGAAAATAAAGTTGGGGGAGCAGGAGATCCTTTCAAAATATTGCTTGAAGAATCCCTCGAGCGACAGGGGAATGCACTGATGGATAACTTTGCTAAGATCCTTTGACGGATGCCCACAGGTGACACATCTTCATCCGATAACCACTATCGAGGTGCCACTCCCTTCAAGGTACAAGTAAATTTGACATTCTCATATTTGAAGGCCAGATAGATGCAAATGTTGTAGGTAGATGGTTAAATATGTTGGAAGGATATTGTCTGGTTCATGATTTTTCCAATAGGGAAAATATTGCTTTTGCACTCCTCAAAGTCGCCCCCCATGTCAAGGATTGGTTGGAAACCTACTATGAATAGAGGGAGGAGAGAGAACCCTCACTATTTTTAGTTTCACCCACTTCAAATTCTTTCCGATATGCCATAAAGGAACAATATTACTCTGTGGGGAGCTATGAGGACAAGTACATACAATGGACTATGCTGCGACAACAAAGGGATCATGATGTGCATGAGTTGACAAATCTTTTCCATACCTTGTGTACAAAGTTGGGTATCAAGTATTTTGAGAAACGTCTGGTGCCTAAAGTACTGTATTTGTTTGAAAAAATACATTCAGGAGGAAATGGAGTTCTTGTACATCTCCTCACATGGTGCAACATACTGATATGCTACCAAGATTGAGCAGAAATTAAATTAGAAGAAGTGAGACTTTGGATATGCGAACGCAAAGTAAAGAAAAGGTGCCCCCAAGCCACAAAGAAAAGGGTAGATTCAGGCCATGATCCCCCCATACAACTCCTCGAAGCCACAAGCTAAAAATAATGGGAAGGCGAAGAAAGACACTGATAAGTGGTGTGAGTTCCATAAAACTCCCACTCAAAACACGAACGAAGGTCGCACGAAGCAAGCACCGGTGGTCAAGATAAAATACTCAAATATTGATGCATGCTCTGACTCTAAGCCGAAACCTAACAAGGGAAAACATATCATTGACACTGAACCCACTGTGATGGTAGCCACCATCAAGCTCCAAAATGTGGAACCAGAGGATCCATAGGAGGGGGAGTGCCTATTCCACTCGCATATGTTGGTAAAGGGTTCGCCGATGCAACTCATAATTGACAACGGGATCCGGAAGAACTTGATCTCATCTGAGGTCATTAAGAGATTGAAATTGCCAAAAACTCTACACCCACAACCATACACCATCGAGTGGCTCCACCAAGGGCGAGATCTTCGTGTCAGCCACCAGTTCCACCTGCCTTGTAGCATCAAGCCCTTTGCAGATGAGGTATTGTGTGATGTTTCCCCTTTGGAAGTTCGTGATGTTTTATTACGTCAACCATACCTATGGAAGCGTCTGCTATATATGAATCTAGATGTCATTTTTTAATTATTACTTTGAGTTAGAAATTGTACGGGATACCAGAGGTAGCACCGCCTACCACTCTTTATTTGATCTATGCTAAACAATGCATTAAGATTGTTTCCCAGACCAAGAAATTTTTATTTCTTATGATTTGCCCTCAGAACAAGAGGAATATTTTGGCCACATCCACAACCTCCAAACAAGGCTTCTCTGCATGAAAACAATAGATGGAAAAAGTTGTGGAGGAGTACAAGGACATATTCACCTTACTCACAAGGGTACCCCTACACTGTTAGGTCAAGCACTCCATCAATATGACCTTGGGCATGCCGCTACCCAATGGACCAATATACTGATGCTCTGTTATGGAGAACAATGAAATCAAGAGGTAGATTCAATAGTTGTTGCATAAAGAGCACATCAGACCAAGTTCATCACCCAGTGGGAGCCTGATCGTGTTGGTACAAAAGAAGGATGTAACATTGGGGATTTATATTGAATATTGCGCGCTGAATAAGATCACTATCTGAAATAGGAATCCAATCCCATATATTGATGACCTTTTGGAAAAGCTCAAGGGGCCTAAATATTTCAGTAAGGCTGACTTGAAGTCTAGTTATCACCAGGTACCGATTGAATCCTCTGATGTGTGGAAGACTACCTTCAAATCCAAGGAGTGCCTTTTTGAATGACTGGTCATGTCTTTTGGGTTGAAGAATTCCCCCAAAACCTTCATGTGACTGATGAAAAAATCTTGCAGCCCTTCACCAACTCGTTCGTGGTAATGTACTTGGACAACATCCTAATCTTCAACTAGAGTTGGGAAAAGAACATACACCATATTCGACAGGTCCTCCAATCCTTGTGAAAACACAAATTGTGTTCCAATTTGAAGAAATGCACTTTTGGTATGACCCAGGTTTAATATTTTGGGTACATCGTTAATGAGCAGGGTGTGCATGTGGACCCAACCAATATACAAGTTATTTTGGATTTACTAGCCGCAATCACTCTAACCTTGCTCCACAAATTTATGGGTCTTTCCAATTCTACCGCAGGTTTGTGTTGGGATTCTCTCGTATCACTTGGCCTTTGAGTCAAGTCACCAAGGGTAGAGTGAAAAGCAAAGTTATTTTGGTCTGAATCCCAACAAAAGAAGTTTGTGGAGTTGAAGTATCACCTCTGCTTTGCACAAATTCTCACATTACCGGACCTGCAACAACCCTTTGAAATTGAGGTAGATGCCTTTGACTATGCTGTTGGTGCAGTCTTTACCCAGCAAAGGAATTCAGTGGCATATCATAGTGAGATAATTTTAGATATAATACGAAAGTATCCCACATATGACAAGGAGATGTATTCCATTGTGTAGGCCTTCCATCAATGGAAGCATTACATTATGGGGAAGGAAAAAATCCTCCACACAGACCACCGACCTTTGCAGGTCATACAAACATAAGGAAAGTTGCAAAACAATCAACATTATGAATAGTCCACATATCTGTAACAATTCCATTTGAAAATTAAGTACAAGAAGGGAAACACCAATAATGTTGCAGACTGCCTCAACCGACTGTTGGTTATGGCACTGACCATTATGCTCAACTCTTGTGGATAGGAGACTTCAGGATGACCACATCTTTACAAGAGTGATCTATAATTTGACACCACATACCAGATGCTCCTGGAAGCTAATAAATTTCTAGACTTTCACCTCTAGGACACATTGTTATGCCACCTAGGACACCTTTTTGTTCCCTCAAGAGAGCGTTCCAACATGATTTGGGAAGCGAACTGTAGTTGGGATGCTAGAAAGTTTTGGCTAGAGAAGACAATCGTAGTGCTAAAAAATTATTTTTATTGGCTGAACCTTCAACAAGATGTTGGGAAGTACATCAGATCATGCTCTTCCTACATCATTTCCAAACCTACAATCAATAATCAAGGCTTGTATATTCCTTTTCCTACTCTAGATAGTTGGCCTTGGGAATCCATATCCATGGATTACATGTCGGGCCTTCCTTCTACCAAGCATGAAAATGACTGTGTTTTCGTGGTCGTCGATAGATTCTCTAAGATGTCCATTTTTGCGGCCTGCAAGAAGAGTACCACAACAAAATCCACTATCAAACTCTTCTTTGAATGAGTATGGGTACAATTTGGTATCCGAAAATCCATATATCAGATCAGGACAACCGGTTCCCAAGTGCATTATGTTCAATCCTCTGGTCTTTGTTGGATACAAAGCTCACTAAGTCCATGACCTTCCACCCCCAAATTGATGGCCAAACAAGGGTTGTCAACATGATGATCGTGCACATCAAGCACATGTACAACTCAAAGCACCCATGCACATGGGATGAGAGCCTCCCCTATGTCCAACACAACTACAACAAAGCTCTCCATAGTTCAATTGGCCACAACCCATTTCAGGTGGGATTGGGATTCCAACCAGTATGTCCCATTAATGTTTCCATGCCATTTGCAACTACTCAGGAAGATTCAACTCATGTCTAGTTCGAAGCTAATAGTGCTAAAACATTCATTGAGCACATTCAACACATCTTCCAGCAGGTCCATGACATATTGGACAGAGAAAATGCTAAGTACAAACAACGCCATGATCAACATCGGGTGCCACACAAGTTCAAGGTAGGCAACAAAGTTTGGATACATTTGCAGAAGGATCACCTCCCTAGGGCCCACTGCAAGATTTTCCCACTTCGATATGGGCCTTACACCATCATTAAGGATATAGGGGACTATTATTTCGAGCTCAGGATTCCACAGTTCCCTGGATTCCATTCAATATGCAATGTGGATTGGCTACGACCATACTTTCCCCCATTGTTGGACACATCCGACATTGCTAAGCAATTGACACCAACAAAGCTTAACCCAAGCTGTATAGAATAAACCACAACTGATAGGATCATGGACACATAGATCAAGAATACTTTCCAACAGAGGATCCAACTATATCGAGTTGTAAAAGCAGACCAAATCCTTCACTAGGGAAAGTGGCTCACTAGGGACTAGGTTCAACAGAAATTTCCTCACCTCATGGAGGCTCTTCACGTAATGAGGACCGTTGCTTCATAGTGGGGGAGTACTGATCCAAGTGGTTATTGGTGGCCACCTGCCTATTCCACCTAGACCTCCATTCAACTTCATTAGATTCCTTGATTATAGTAGCATTTACTATTTTTTGCATATTTTTGGGTCTTGAACTTCCAAAGCTGTTTTGACCCCCTAAACAACATTTGTTTTATGTAGAAATTATATACAATATGCATGTATATCTCCAGACTCTCCTGATCTCACAATATTTATCTTCTTGCAAAATACAGAATCCTTCCACTATAATTCTTGTGAAATTTTAATCAACAATTGCAAAACACATGAATCAATAAAAACACACATAACACAGTTGTTTAATGGGAAATCCTGAAGCTAAAAACCCCAACTATCATATATTATGTATCATGGAGATCATGTAACGATCTCATACAAAGCTTAGTACATCAAGCTCTCAGTACAATACAATTGTCACACACTAACATAGAAGAAATCTGCAAATCCATGCACCAATCTCTGCCCTCCTGCTAGACTGCCTCCACTGTGCAATCCAAGCTGATTACAAAGACCAATTCGATGCAATCCCACTCTCCTTGACTGCATTATTATCATTGGAAACTTCAATGTATATGTAGATGCAATCCATGCATCACTATTAGTCACAACAGATAGTCACACTTGCTCTTTCACCTACCTCTTCACTGGTCTCCAATGAAACTGTCCATGCACTGTAGTTAACTGATGTATTCTTCAGTTGATTAATGAGTTATTAATTAGTGAATTAATTATTAATTAATTCACACCACTCTCACTAGTGTATCAATCAGTTAGACTAGATACAACTAGCTCAAATGTGTTTAACTGAGTTAAACTGAACACAACTCCACCATGTTGTGTGGATTAATCCGTCTTGCGGACAAGACCGATCTCCCTAGTACTAAAAGTATCTAGCAACAAACAGCCAAATAAAATAACCTTTCTCTAAGCATATATGATTTACAAAAAGCTCTATAGAGGTGTAAAAAACTTACTGTATGTCCAGCGCTTGTTTGAAGTCGTTGTTGTCCCTCGTGCACTTGAAGGAGTTGTCTTCGTAAACCTGCAGTCACAAACAAGCAAAATATTAAATAGCACCTGTACAGACATTATCATAAACCATGCTTATCATAGTGATCAAGGAATCTATGAAATAAACCATTAACTGACAGCTTATTGAGAAAAATGAGTATATTTGTATTAATTTCAAAAGAAAGAAAACCTTACAAATCGAGCCTTGATGTTGCACAGGTCTTCCTGTGGTCCGAAGCAGGAGTCTCCTCTACTTTGATAATCTCTGCACTCCTCCAACCAAGACGAATAGAGGTATGTAATCTCTCCTCACAAAATTCTTTGTTAACTGAGTCTGAATCTCAACAGCACTTAACCTCAAATATTCTAAAGCTTCAACTCCCCTTTGAGGCTACCCAATGTCGCTTTTTATAGTGGAAAAGAGGAGGTTTTATGTTCCAACTATGAAGGGATAGAATCCTCCTTCAAAGGGATAAGCTCCTCACATCAAGGGGTTAGCTCCATAAGGTAAGGGATACATGAACCTCATAAGAGCGGTTCTGCCACTGCAAAATATTTTCTAGAAGCTTCCAGAATTTACCGAAAGTGAGATTTTCTGAGTTCACTTGCGCCTTTTTAATCTTTACAGGGGTCCACACCCATAACATAGAGAAAGTGCGTTTAGGTACGCAGAAGACATGAACATTAGGTGCGGGACCGCAGGCAAGATATAGAGAAAGTGCGACACCAAAGTTTAGGAGATTTTTAGGAACTTTTCTCTGATTTTCAAGGCTTGACATGAGGAACTGGTATGTTAGACTTGCAAAGGGGGAAATTATGAGTAATAATAAGCCCATACACATAGCAGAATGTCAGGATGACAATTTTCAGTGTAACAGATTGCCCCCTAAAGTGCAAAGTCTGGAATAGATGAAGCTGAAGTCTGTCATATATGAAGAGTGCAGTACTTTATCATTTCAAGGATCATCCTGTGGACACCCTAGTCGGAACCTGAAAAAAAATTCAATGCAAAATATATATATATCATCGCTGAGGTAGGCATTCCCATACTCAGATCAAAACTAACTAGAAACTGATTTAAGCTGTTCTGATACAGGAATTATTTTGAGTACATCATGGTATAGACATGTGTAGACACAGTATGGACGCAGTCATCTGTTTATGAATGGTCTACTGTATAAATGATAACAAAATTCCTCATAGCCTCGATGGTAGAAACTAGATCCAGGGTCTTGATTTCCGCATCTCGAACTAGTACGATTCTATCCATGTGAATAAATGTGTCGAAGTCGAACATGGTAGAAACCACTTGATTACCAGTCAATGATGTAAACTGTTAACAAGTGTGAGCAACCACAAAGAATGCCTACGGGTTCTCAAAGTACTCGCATGAATCCACAATGCAGTGAATGAGCTGAAGTCAAACATGTCACGGAATCATTCGATCGAAGGTCAATGATGCAACCTGTTGTCGAAGGCAAGAAACCTGCCATTGAGGCATGAAGATTTCAAGGTACTGACGATTTCTGGATCAACTTCCTAGATAAAGAGCTGTCGTCGATATAAAGTGATATGTCGTAGGCAAGCCCACAACACGAAATCATAGATTAAGTTTTGAAAATATATTAGCAAGGACTGACTCAGGGATGGTAAAAATGAATGACATATATTTTGCAGATGAATGGTTTATTTGAACTGTCCTCTTGAACACATAACGATACTACAGATGGCTTGGTGACAATTAACCCAAAGCTAATACCCTGAAACTGGCTGAAGACTTTCCATGTGGTTTTTTAACTGTTAGGTAAAGGATTTCCCAACCCAGGTGAATGAAAGTGTCATGTTCAAGAGTGGTTAACTAGATTTTCGAAAAATCAAAATACAACAAACATGTCCATTTTCCTCTCTTTCCCCACCATTGCTGGCAAGTACCTCTTTATTTTTGACAAGCTTGAGGAGGATAACATTTTCTTGTTTATAAGCTCATCCTTCGGATGAGTCCAACTTAGTTTAAGATTCGAACCCTAAGAAGGAGTGGTTCGTTCCTGTTTAAAAATTGAACAGGTCCTTTACTGTTAAGTTTTAATGAGTCCAGTATAGGAGAAACTCGGTGTTTTTCATTTTTAGGGAGTCAAAAGAAAAAACTTAAGAAAACTCCATGGGTGTACTTTTTCGTAAATTTAGTCTCTCGAGCCCGAAAAATGATAAAATAATGCAGGAGAGAACTCTATTGACCATAATTAGTCAATGTATACCTTTTTCATAAATAGTCCATTTCGGTTCGGAAAAGGGGTAAAATTATACTGAAGGGACGATCATTCATTTACTTTAACGAGTTCGAATAATCAAGTACTCAGCAATCTTTTCATGTTTAGAGAGTTTGAAAAGGGCTTAAAAGAGGACTCCAAGTTTTCGCTTTTTCGTAAATTTTTTGAAAGATTCCGAAAAAGTGATAAAAGTATGCTATTTGTTGAAAAACGATCAATTCTTCTGAAAAATCCAATTTCTGCACAAAAACTTGAAACATTACACATACCTGTTTAAGATAAGTAAAAAATGCTTTCAAAAATACCCTTTTTTAAGTGAAAAATAAACAAATTAAAAATTTATCTATTCGAAAAAACTTATAAAAAGGACTTTTCAACTTCATTTTTACAGTTCAAGTTCAGAGTGAAAAGTAAAAGCTTTTGGGTAAAAAAGTTCCTGTGAAGATTCTGGAAAATCCATCCAACGAAATCGAGAACTGTCAGTCCCAGGTAATTCACGACCTCCTAATCTTGTATTTCATCAGTTTGCATTTCATTTTTAGGCTCTAGATTTTATTTTTAAGGGAAAAATATGGTTAAGAAATCGCCTGCAGAGGTCCGCAGGTGAAACACATGGACCCTGCAAACCCCAAATTTTTCCTATGTAGAAAAAAATTCATGGGTCCGCACTTGCCCCACAGCACGCATGCGTTCCTACACACTGTGTACGAAGACAAAGTGCGGTTCCCGCGTATTTAATTTTCAAAACCAAAATTTTCATTTGCCGCCCAAAAATTTTCAAATTAGATTGTTCTAACATATCTTTTTATGCATTGTAGGATTAACAAGATGCTGATTTGGAGAGAACGTGAGCATGAGGACGTGGATGACGCCGCAATGCTCCATTTTCCCACAATGCAAGCATTAAGAGCATGCGGTTTATATAAATTCTGGGCCATTCAGGGCATGAGGGCACAAGTAAACCTCCTAACATGGCTGGTAAAGTAGTGGAACGTACAGGACCAATTTTTCATTATTGGCGGCCACCGGCTTGAAATCGAGCTGGAGGATATTTATTTTCTGACCGGTTTGTCCAAGAGGGGCGAACAACTTTCCTTGTTTGGGACTAGGCTAGGTTGCCAGACTGTCGCTAGTATTCGATAAGAATTCTGTAATGATTAGGTAGACCCCAGGGACAAACGGATTGACAAAAAAACTATCATTCATCCCGAGCTGAAAGTTATTGCGTTTACTGTTACTAGACTGTGTGGGAGTGTAGCACTGCATGTGGCTACCGGTTCCCAGATGCGCATTGCTGTGGACTGTTTTCGAGGTACCATTTTCAACTGGTGCGAAGCTGTGTTGGCCAATGTAAAAGGCCAACTAACTAGAGCGAAAAATGGAAAACTAAATAACTTTGGATATGGATCCATCGTAGTCACTTTTTCTCTAGAGAGGATCCCCATGTTAGCTCCGTAGAGTATTCCTATCGATGCCGGTCGACCTCGAGAACCTAGGATGGTTCGTTGGGTTGCATTGATGGCCCGTCACGGTATTGAGGGCACTGAGATTGTTCGATTTCCTCCTTCGTATTTTCGTTGGCTGGAACGCCAAATTTTTGTTATAGAGGATTTTCCATATGCCGAGATAGATTTCCACGGTGACCAAGAGATGACTCTCCCAGTAGGGGAACTGTGGAATGAATCAGGTAAAATCATTTTCAACACTTTCTAATTCTAATTTTTTTGTTTTTTAATCGTCTTGAAATTAATAATCAAAATTTTTGAATGCAGATGTGGGCCTGCGGCGACTAGCCCATCTCCAACTTTATGAAAGAAGACAACTAGTTGCAGCCACACCAGCCCCAACAGGCCAATCAACAGAGATTCTGTCTGATTTAGAGCATCACCTAGAGCTTCTGACTCTAGATATTCTGGAGACGGACATAGATGATATTCCACTTAGATTGCAAAGATACGTGATTAGTGTTCCAGGACCTTTTAGAAGGTTCCTGTGTAGGGTGGCCCGGGCAGTGGTCTCTTATCGTGATCACCATCAGTGATGGGATGATCATGTCATAGACTTATACTTTTAACCTTTTGTATTACCATTTTTTCCGATCATAAGGTGTTTCCCACCTATGATCGAAGACGATGTATATTTTTTGAAAACACTTCTATACTATGATATATCACTATTTACCGACTATCTGTGTACATGTTATGAATGTTGTTTGATTTACTGTTTTGATCATTGCAAATGTCGATTTATCATACTAGAAGCAACTGCATCTGCTAATGTATTTAAATGTCTTGGAATATGTTGATATTCAATGTAATAAAATTCACGTTCCAAGAGACGAACTCTTAAAAATAACCGTAATAACATTGGATTTCTAATGGCATAAACCCTGTTGAGCTGTAATACAAAAAGTTCAGAATCCAACCTAACAATCAAACTCCGAATTCCAAAAGATATGGATTCAGATAATAACTCAATCACTGCACTATACTCTGCAATGTTATTCGTTGTTTGACAAAGACTTACCCCATGCATGGATAATAACTCGTCAGAGGGTGAATAAATTACCCAAGCTGCGGAAGAAATGTTCCGTGTACTATGACAAGCACCATTAGCAAAACCAACATAGGTTTGAAGAGACGTCGACGTCTGCAATATCAAGAGTAAAACTCAGATAAGCAGGAATAGTGACAAAACACACTTCTAAACTAGACACACTTTTCTAATCTAAAACACACCAGCAGTAAAGAAATCTAATCTAATTAAATCTCTACACTATGTTTAAGCATAATATCTCTTTAGATAAATCCCATTTCTAGGTTTATCTAAAGGGACACCGTCAAAATCTATCAACTCATAGGCCCCTTTTGCTAGCTTTCGCTTAACAATGAAAGGACCATGCCACATAGGCACAAATTTTCCATCTCCTATCTTATCGTTGGCTTGATCATAAACTAAGACTAGGTCTCCTTCTGAAAAATTTCGAGGGGTAACACTTCTATCATACTGAGCTTTTATCCGTTTGACATGAGCCTCATTTTCTATTGCAGCATTTCGTTGATTCTCATCTAACTGAGCCAAGTACAAAAAACGTTTCTCATCTTCAGACGTAGCTGGAAGTAATTCTATGGCTAATTTCAAAGACGGAATTTCACATTCAATCGGCAACACAGCTTCCAAACCGTAAACCAGTTGAAAGGGAGTGAAACCAGTTGATGTTTTTACTGAGGTTCGATATGCCCAAAGTGCTGAAAATAACATGGAATGCCAATTCGTTTTGTGAATACCAATAATTCGTCTAATCATAGTGACTAAAAATTTATTGATAGCTTCAACCAGACCATTAGCTTGCGGATAATACAGAGTGGAACTCTCATGGCGCAGGCCAAGTTGATCTGTCAGTTCAGTCATCATGATATTCTGAAAGTGACTTCCATGATCTGTAATAATGGCTTGAGGAACACCAAACCTAGCAATTATGTGATTGAATACGAAAGTTGCAACAGTCTTACCGTCAGCCAAAAATGTAGTCATCGCCTCGGCCCACTTAGTAAAATAATCTACTCCTAAGATAATATACGCATGTCCCCCGGCCGAGTGAGGGTTACATGTAATAAAGTCAATACCCCATTTTGCGAAAGGACCGACAACAATTATAGGGTGAAGAGAAGTGGGTGGCGCACACATCTTACAATAAAAAATTTGACAATTGTGGCATTTCTGGATTGCATAAATACAATCTTTGAATAACGACGGCCAGAGATAACTAGCGCACAATATCTTTTGAGCTGTGGCATACCCAGACATATGACCGCCACATGCCCCAGAATGGCAGTCATTTAAAACCTTCTCAGCTTCTTCATGAGTAAGACAACGTTGGAAAACAAAATCCGCACCATGACGATAGAGTGTATCACTAATAATATTGTATTTCTGGGATTGGAAACGTATTTTCCGTCGCTGAGATCGTGATATTTCAGGCTGAAAAGATTGGGTTTGGAGATAAACGATAATATCCCCATACCATGGATCAAGTGTAATGATAAGAAACAAAGATTCGTCCACAATAGGCTCTTCTGCCACAGTTTCAGTATCAGTAGAGGGGAAATCACACATCAATTCTGCGAAAACCAAAGATTTCTTTGCCTTGGATTTTTCAAATTCCAAGTCAAATTCCTGTAGGATAACTATCCATTTGGAATACTTGCCCCCTAGCAATTTTTTGGTCAAAATATACATCATAGGGTTACAGTCAGAAATTACTGTGGTTTTGCGTAATAAGATGTAGTGTCTAAATCTTTGAACAACTTGAACAGCTGCCAAGGCCAATTTCTCCACATGTGTGTATTTAATCTCAGTTGGATGCAGATTTCGACTAAGATATTAAATCACATGTTTAGTTTTAGATTCGTCTTCCTGAACCAAAACCATCCCAATTGTGGAATGAGAGGCGGCGAGGTACAAAATGTAGTCCTAGTTGTAGTTGGGAGGATGCAATAATGGTGCATGGGTCAACGCGTGTTTAAGTGCATCAAAAGATTGATTAGCGATCTCATCCTAAAAGAATGGAATGTTATGTTTTAGAAACCGAGTAAAACCCTTTGTTATCTCGGCGTAGTTAGGAATGAACCGATGTAAAAAGTTTGCTTTCCCCTGCAAACTTTGGAGTTGGCACAGAGTCGAAGGAGGAGGTAAATTGAAAATAGCTTCGACCTTCGACGGATCAACGTGAATGCCTGCTTTCGAAACAACAAATCCCAGTAAGCGACCCGATTCTACACAGAAAACACATTTGTGTGGATTCAACCTTATTCGATAATGCCTACAACTCATAAAAATAGCTCGTAAATGAGTGAGATGGTCGGCCCTACGTGATGAATGAGCAGGTAAATCATCAAGATAAGGCTGCATAATGTGCTTAATGTCATGAAATGTGTAAGACATAGCCCTTTTAAAAGTTGCTCCAGCGTTCTTTAACCCAAAAGGTAGTTTGCGATAAGAAAATGTCCCCCATGGAAAAATGAAAGATGTTTTTGGCTGATCAGCAGGGAGTATGTTTATTTGATTGTTACCGGAAAAACCATCCATAAAGGAAAACATTTCACTGCCAGCACAATCATCGATTATTTGATCGATATAGGGGGTTGGATAATTGTCTTTGGGACAAGCTCGATTAATGTCCCTATAATCGATACATACTCGTATCGTTCCTTGTTTTTTTATAATAGGAACAATATTTGATACCCACTCCGTTAAAGGAATTGGATAAATAAAACCTGCGCAAAGTAATTTTTCAACTTCGGCTTTGATAGCAGCAGCTTTTCTAGGATGTATTTGACGTAAACGTTGACGAACAAGTTTGGCATCCGGGTAAGTCTTAATTTCATGTACGACAATTGACGGATCAATTCCTGGCATTTCTTCATAGGACCAGGCAAACACATCACAAAATTCTTGAAATAGGGATTTATAAGTTTGAATTTAATCTTCTGTGCAGCAAGCACCTATATGAATTTTTCAATTTTTCTTGGTTTTACTGAAATGTCAATTGGAATAGTTCGAGAGATATTTTCCAAATTTAACTCAGAATCAGGATTTTGCAATGGATTTTGTGGTTCTTTGACATATTCAGCAGTAAAAATAGAAGCAAAATCATCTTCAAAATGATCAAGATCAGGTAAAAACGAAGATCGATGATGTAGATCTTCCCATGGTAAATCTCCAACAGACAAAATTTCACAAATCTACTCATCAGTATGAACAAGATCAGGAAATGTCATTGTGGTTGAACTAGATATAGAAAGTGATTCGTCATGGATCCCATTCATTGGATCAGTTTCGGTTGAAGAGGGGTCAAAAAGTGACTGTACAACCTGATACGCAATTTCAAATGGACTCAAAGGCATCATGCCATCAAATGAATCTAACTCAGAGTCAGAAGGTACGACCCAAGGATCATCAAACATAACAGTGTCTGACGAAATCATATGAATAGTTGTGGTAGAAGGCGATACGTTAGGAGGAGGAAAGGAAAAAGTTCATAGTAAACCAAAATCTTTAATCAAACCTACCCCAACATCCTTGTAAGGGATGGTCGCTTTACCAACGTGCTGGATTATTTCTGTAGAGGCTGGGTCGGATGAAAAATAAGTTAACTAATATATTGTAACGATCCTTCCTTGATGTGGAAATTTTATGAGTCGAAAGACCGAAGAAACAATAGCAGTAATAACATAAGACCAACTGCGACCTAGAAGAAGGTTGTAATCTAGAGGGGCATCAACCACTTCCACATCTAGATTTACAATTTTACCTTCGACCCCTATGGGTAAATCCTGCAAAATACCAAAAGGGTGAAAACCTCGGCCATCAAAAGCCTTTAGAATTGTCAGAGACTGATTGAGTGTAGGAGAACCAAGCGATTTCCAACACTGGATCAACATAATACACGTTGAAGCTCCCTCATCAATCACAGTCCAAAAGATCGGTCTGTTTTTGACTAACAATGGAATTTGGAAAGCCATTTGATGAGGTAGATGAGGTGTACTATTCTCTAAATCGAAGATTATAAGGTTTGAATCCTGAACATCGACAGCTCCTATGGTTGACTGGGCATGATTGCAGCACTTCCAAAGCTGACATTGCTGAAGGGGAAATAGCTAAATCTTCAACAATGTTGTAATTCTGAGCAGCTCTCGCATGTGGATTGAAAACTGATTTACGAAGAACACCCTTAGCAAGTGGTTTGATTATTAAGTCTGGATTTGGTTTCTCGATCTGTAGCGGACTAGAAACAGGAGGAGGTGTAGTTGATGTGTTTGCATTAGAAGATTCTACTTCTTTACCATCAACAGGGTTCTTAGTACCATAATCTTGCGATCGCGTCGCAATCCGTAAATGAGACATCATTAGAATAGGTTCTTCTGAGGTATTCAAGGTAGAACCAACCATTTTAATATCTTGAATTGGAAAATGATCCTTCAAGACAACAGGTTGTTGTGAACCTTTAATGAATTTTGCAACCTCTGCTCGATGTGGGCATTCCTTAGTAAAATGATCCTCGTCACAAATGTAACAAGGATAGCGAGGTTTGCATTTTTCGTCATTGGATTCGTTTTTATCAGTTTTCTCTTTTGAATTCCTTTTGTTTTTATTCTTCCCTTTCTTTTTACCACCGGATTTAGATTTGGTCGTAGATGTCTCTACGACATGAATGTCAGCAGAAATTTCAGGGGAAGATTCTTCTTTCGGGGAATCAGGTAAAGTTATAATAGGAGAAGAATTCTTTGAAGATTTCTTCTTGCTTTTTGTATTTACTGTACCAATCATACCATCAGCGGCATGAGACCCTGAAGGAGCTCCAGCTATTTGACCTTGTTTTGGAAGATCGGGGATTTTTTCATGTAAAGTACCTGACTGCGTATAAACGAGGTCAAGGTACTGAGCTTGAGAAATTACTTGCTCTTCAGTAACAACACCAGCCTTAGCTACATCCTCAGTGATCTTGGGTAATAATGATTTAACAAACCATTCCACCAAAATTTGATCTGGAATGTAAACTTTCACTAAACGCCTTCTACGTCGCCATTCATGAATATGATCAGAAATATTTGTGGATGTAGATTGTTTCAGTGAAGTTAATAGTTCCGTACCATTGTCGTATCTGACAGGCAACTGAAAATGAGTCAAGAAGGCAGTTGCTAACTGACTGAAATTATTAAACGAGCCTCATGGTAACTCAATGTACCATTTGGCAGCAAGACCAATAAAAGTTCTTTGGAAAAGACGTAAGCGAATTGAATCATCAATTATTGAATTAGATGCACACCAGAGGTGATAAGTCATCACGTGATTTGATGGATCCTCTCCTGACTTACCTTCAAATTTCGGTATATCACTGGGCAACTTATGCGGCATTGGCAGTCAGTACGGATAATAGAAAATTGGATCATTCGTAAGACGCGTCAAATCAGGTAAATCCAAAGTTGCAATAAATGGTAACTGACGGTTAGGGTCGCGAAAACCTTGAGTAGCCAAAGTAGTTCCAGGAGGAGGATACCCAGGATAACTTGGAATCAGAGTTGCATTAGGAATTGTGTAACCTCCCGGGTAAACAGGATTAACCGGACCAAACTGGGGTTGTTGAGGCTGCTGATAAGTGTAGCCAGGGTACGGTTGATATTCGTAATTTGGATTTTGTGAAACGGGACTGAATTGAGGTTGTCCCTGGTATGGTTGATACGTGAATTACGGTTGACTTGTGACCACCGTACTTGTACTAGCTTGTTCCGCAGACATCTGGACTGAAGTCTGAACTGAAGGTCCTGAATGGGGCACAAAGACTTGAGGGATTTGCACAGATGCAGGGATAGAAGAACTCGGAGCTACAGATACTCCAGAAACAGGTGTTGTAGGTTGAACAGATGTCGCAGTAGTTGCAGCAGTTTGAGGCGGAGTCTGAGGTGTACTAGGCCCAGACTGCTGAACAGAACTAGGTGTAGGAGTTTTAATAGTGGATTGGACGAGTTGCTGGGTTGGACCAGAAACCAAAGGCTGTCCAGGTTGAGAAGGAAACTGCACATTAGGCTACATAGGTTGTTGATATTGGGACAGATCCCACACCATATTCATTCCAGGGTATTGTCCCGTATAAGGTTGAACGTAAGGACCATAGCCTGGTTGAATGTAGGGTTGATAAGTAAGTGGTAAATTTTCGGCTCCTTGTATAGATGACTAACCAGAAGGCTGTTGGAAACATTGAATTGGGTACTGACCTTGAGTTTGATAACCCTAAGGCGCGTACTGAAGCTGGGGTTGATAAGGACCCTGAGGAGCATATTGAGCTTGGGGTTGACCTTGGGGTATGTACTGTCCTGGAGGTTGATAACCTTGAGGTATGTACTGTCCTTGAGGTTGTCCTCCAAAATAATATGATTCCAGATTTTGTCCAGGGAAAAAGCTACCTTAAGGTTGCCCCACAGGTGGTAACTGACTTCCTGAAGGTTGCCCCCCAGGTGGTAACTGACTACCTTGAGGATGCCCCCTAGTCGGTAACTGATTTCCCTCCAGGCGGTAACTGACAGCCTTGCGGTTGAGGATTCAGAATATTACCAGACATCATAAATATTTTCTTTGCGTTCGATGTTTCAGTTTTAATTCCACTTAAACCAGGTGATAACACTTATTCAATTGGTTGAGGAGCTGCTCCCGAGAAAGTACCAGACAGAGCCTGATAACATGCTTCCGGTGTTTGGGAAAACATGGATGACTCTCCTGCCATAATGGATGACGGATAGTAACCTCTACGTGTAGGATGAAATGGAATTCGAGGTGGAGAAAAAGCAAGACCTGGATTCTCTAAAAAGTTTGTTAAAGATAGATACCAAACACTAGTTCGAATAGGGATGTAGAAAATAGATTCACGCTCCCTAAGATTTAAAGATTGAGGGGATTCAGGAAGAGATAACTCTTCATCTGGATTAGTAAGTTCTTCAATAGAAATAAGTCCAGATGGAAGATTGTCAGTGACAATATTTATTACCGTAGGTGAACCAGGATCGCTAGAAGTTGGTGTAATAAATCCTGAGGATGTTTCCAAAACAGAAGGTTTAGTTTCAGGTTCAGAGATTTCAGGTTCGTCAACTACTTCACTGGAAGGAGAAAAACTACCAGTAACTTCAGAAACTGAAATCGGTTCAGAAATATGTTCTGTTATGGGTGTGTTGAAGCCCCGAAAATCGGGTCTACAACAAGGGGGATACCCACCTGGTCTGGACCTTGGTTGGCAAATCCTTTTCCGTTTGGTATAGTGGGTCCGACTGGGGATAATGGGACCAGTTTCCCAATATATGTGTGTGTGTTGAGAATTGATACTTCCTTTCTAAAAGTTCCTAAGTGAAATGCTTTTATTCTAACTCTAATCTAATAACATGCAATTGTATTATATTTAAACAGAAATATCTAATTCTAAACTAACTCGGGATGTAATCTTTCCATTATGTGATCTAAAATGATTTCAAATAACAATTGGTAATAAAGATCATTCAACTATTATAAGAAAAGAATTCAATAAAGATAAACCACTTCGTATAAAAAGTTAGACGAAACAGTTGTGAAAAACATATCGCATAATAAGCTACTCATATATTAAGCATAAATAAATAGCTATCACCGTACAAAAGTGCCAAATGATAACTCAAGCATTCAAGCATTAATACATAAACAACTGAACATAAATATCACTTTAACACAGAGGTAGAAGTAGTTAAGAGATAAAAGTACCATTTATAACTAGTTCTACTCATGTGCTTCAACCAATAATGACTTATCTATTCTTAATCCAACATCCACTAAGAGTACAAAAGTGCAACATCAGTAGCAGATATTAAATGCAGATATCAATAAATCCTGTTCCATTCATTCATCAAAATCTCCTCGGAGAGTGCAAAAGTGCATGTTCTGAGGACAAGTTTTTGACAAATTTCAGGACCCTTCTCTAAATGCATGAGAAGGGTTTAAATACTACTAACTAAATCTAAAAATAATTTATTACAAAAATGTAGGATACGGTTTAAATGACCGTCCTCTTTTTCGGCAAAAATAAAGCAAAATTAATACTAAATCTAAAAATAAAACTAACAACTAACTATTTGTGAATCTGTTCTTTGAAATTGCAAGCGTTCAGCATTTGTTTGAGAAGAGTAGGATGGTCGACTTCAGACTTTAACTGCCCTGTGAAAACGGAATCGGCAAGAGCTAGTGCCATCTTCTCGGCAGAATTGATGATACATTTGAGAGTCATGCACTGGCTGTGTGGTTTTACCAAACACACCCAGTAAGAATCCCAATTCAACTTAGTTAACCTTTTAATTGATTCTGCCTTTTCTTGGGCCTTCTGTCTCCAGTCTGTTTGCAGTTGCTGTGCTTTCGGTAGATACCCTGGAGTGGTTTCTGAGATCAGATTTTCCTTGTGCAAATTTTCATTTATGCAATCAATAATATTGCTTGCTGCTGTAGCTGCTTCTTCTGTCGCTTGCTCTGCTTTCCTGATTTGTGCATCCCAATTATTAAAGAGTATTTCTTTGTGATTGTCATTGATTATTGGTGCACCTGCTCTTTTCCCCTCCTCTGTTTCTTGCTATGCCAAATATTCTGTAACTATTTTATCAATTAAATCATACTCATGTCATAATTCTACGACATGATTAGTGATTTTATTACTTTATTCACAATAAGAGTTCCACTTTGATATTCTTTGGCATAATATTTCTTGTTGCTGCAGTAGTTGATCATTTAAGGAAATAGACTCTGTGATGAATTCTGCGAGCTTGGGATCATCCTTGTGCATCTCTTGTATAACCTGTAGCTGTTTCTCTTTTTCAGCCAAACTGTTTTGATACCCTATCTGCATTTGTTGGAAGTCTTGTTGTAATTTTTGAAGTTGTTTATGTGCTTCATTGTTGGAGTTGGCTTGTTGCAATTGTTGTTGCAAAATCTGTACTTGATCTTCTTTCTCATTCAGTAATTTCCGTACCTCAGATGCTTTATCAATGGCTGTAGAGGCATATGCTCCTGTGATCTGAGATAATTTAGTGATATTTTCAGTTGGATCAGTGGTAGGATCTTGCCATAGGATATCTAATTGTTCTGCATCATGAGAGAGCACATTTTCCAATTTTGTTTTCTTTCTTTGTCTTCTTACCACTGCCTTGTGTTGTGGACTATAAAATACATCAAGAGGAGGAATTTCCTCTATTTTGAGCATAAGTTCAGAGGATGGGGTAATGAGAATATGTTCCATTTCTGAGACATTGCTAGTTATTCCTGTGATTATATCTTTTGTTGTCTATAAATTACTCACAAGTGTTTGTGTGTTCTGTCCTTCAATATTGATTAAATCATTGAATGTCTCCCATTCCTTATCTAACTCAGTTCTGACTGATGGTTGCTGTACAATGAGAGGAGGACAATTTAGCTGAGAGGTCGAAATCTGTTGTTGTGCAAGCTCCTTTGACTGGGCAGTATCCCTTAATAACCCTTCACTTCTATCATGATCATTGTCAGATCTCTTAGAATGTTCAGAGGTTTCTCTCTCAGACTTAGATTTAGATTTTTCTATACTTGAACTTCCACTGAGACTAATACTGGGAGTTGGTTCCCTTACGGGTTCCAAGCGTAATTTATCCAAAGGGATAGTAGTTAACCTCCTTTCCTTGTATATCTTGAACTCTTGAAATTCTGCTGGAGGGCCGAATGTAGAACCTCTTTAAGTTTTCCTTTCTCTTGGAACATGTCATCAAAAAGATCATCTTCTTTAGAAAACACTCTTATCTTGACTGCAGTAGTGAAATTTTTAACAATATCATAGGGGTTGAACGGTCTTCTTGGAAACTTGAACAAACGTAAACATGTAATGTTGTTTACTTTTTTGAATGCATGACCTACATCAAATAGTGAAAAGGTTCCAGAGGCCACAGGAAATTGCGGCCAAATAGCCTTCTTTTTGTCCTTCAAATCTTTAGTCAAACCTCATTCTCCGCAGGTTTGATAAGAAATTTCTCGTGCCATGAGTTTATCAGGAACATACAAAGGTAAAACATGTGGGGAAGAAAAACTTCCAAATACCCTAACATATGTAAACAATTCTTCTCCAAACCATCTCGCAACAGGAAGTATGTCTACCTCTACTTCAGGAGAAAACCTTGGAGCGTCTTTATCATACAACATTTTGTACAAGGGCAACATGACTCCATGACATATCTTGTAAAAATAGGGAATGAACTTGGAATCCCACAATTCTTTGTGATAAATATGAATGGGTAAGGGGTCTTGAGTAGTCCATTTCCAACCCATTAAAGGAAACTTGGAAATATAACAGATTGAATCCATCACATAAGCAGATAAGTAAAAATGGGGATAAATTCTCTGAGAAATAGTTCTTTTAGACTGGTAATTCAAAATGGCCGTGGCTAAGTTGTCAGATAATATCTTAGCCCAATCCACAACAGTAGCATTAACAACAACATTCAATAATGGTAGACATTCAGATGAAAACTTATTAATGTCTGGCTTTCCAAAAAGCCTACAGAGCATAGCAGCAGCAAAGCAATACAGAGAAGTGAGAGAACCAGTACTATACATACCGTGTTTATCCTTTTTTAATGGTTCGTCTCTCCTTGACCAGTCCTTGGTGCATTCTGCCAGGTTTTCATTTTCTTTGGCAAAATTCTCCATGAACTGTTTGTTATAAGTTGCCTGTGGCTCCGGCAAATGATACATGAGTCTCAAATCTTGTGGAGTAAATGAGCCGATGATTTCTTGACCTTGAGTCTTAAACTGTCTATTTGTAATATCAGTGCTGTCGAGTACCCATTTAATGATGTCCGTGTATGGAATAATTTAGGGCTCGCTGCTATTCGGTGCAAGAATGAACAAGCTAGCTCTGTAATGGATGCATTAGAAGACCCATGTGAGCCTGCAGTAGCTGTAACCTCCATTAATCTGGGGTTCTCTTCCTCAAGTAGATTATACATGCCCTCCCAAGTAGTAATACCAGGGTCTTTGTTACAGGCAGTGTCTGTATACAAGGGCGTCATTTCTTTATCTTCAGAACTCAGAGCCTTATCTTTCTTTCCCATAATACCCTGAATGCTGCTTTGTATAGTTCTCTGTTCTTTGCTCCTGTAGTTTACGAATTAAGTGAGAATAATGATAGGAAAAAGGTGACGGGAAAGTTTTAAATGCTGAAGACTTATAAAATATACCACCTTACGTGAAATAGCTCTTCGATCAGAACGAAACCATATTTCATTAATGAGTGACAACCAATTCATTGATTAACATTTAAAGCACATAAACAAGTCTCGATTTATGGAAAAAACTTCTCGTACAATGAGCCTTAAAGATCTTCGATAAGGCGATCTGCGATTTTCTTCGCAATATCGTAAAATCGCAATATCACAAATTGCAATCTCATAAAATTGCAATATCACAATACTGCAATATCGCAATATCGCAAAATCGCTGGATCGCAACAAATGACAAATCTCCGTTAATGTGTTTTTTTCTGCGAAATGCGATTTGCGATATATGCCATCGCATATCGGCGGTTTTGAGGTTTTTCAACGTAACATATGACATTTGAGGCATGCGATGCGATGAATGTTCTTTGTAGTGCGTAGTTTCGCATCACAATCTCGCAATCTTTAGAATTCCGCTCATAAGGAGATATTCATTATCTTTTTGCGATGCGATATTTCTTAAAGAATGATTTTATTCTATCCTATCATAAAACTTAAGATTTTTTAGAGATTTTTCAAGAGATATTTTCCTAAGTCTATGATAGTAAGTTTTATTGAAAAAGAAAATACAAGCACTAATCGATTTTTAATTTTTTTTGACTAAGGGCCCCCACTTATTTAGTGTTAACAATAATACTAAATATGAAGGGGGGTTGTTGTTGGCCACAACAGGGTGTTTGATGATCAGGATGAAAAATTATAGATGAAGTTCCAACTTTTGTTGATCTAATCCTACCGCTGGTAGATGACACCAGAGCACGAAGCCCTTCAAGCTGACTTGGTGTATATTCAGGGGGTTTCCCTTGTAGTCTCTAGGATTGTCTTGGAAATTATGCCACAATTAAATATTAACTAATCACACGCAAATAAAGAAAATTTCAATGAAAACACCTAAAGTCTCTAAAGAAACAAACCACTGAATCACACGCTTAAAAATCTAGGAGTTCAAACCACACACAAACAGTAACTTCCCGTACTAAAAACACTAGTTGGTGATGAAATCCAACTTAGTAGAAATTTAATACAGAAAGGGTTGTTGGAACAGTTACATCGACAACCTGCTTAATGAAATAGATTGGCACAAGTTTCCTCACAAAACCATCTCGTGTGAAGAGAACCCCCCAGAGAGTCCAAGTGAGTCTAGTCGACGTCTGCTCCAGGTACAGTGAGATATTTCCTTCACTGTCGCCTTAGGAAATAATATTAAGTTTATGGACACTAAGGTTACCAACAATAACAAATATAACTGGGGGAACAATCTACGATCCGATCCCACGCGCAAGGGCAGAGTAAAAAAGCTCAATCCCCTTGAAGGTTCCTCGACATGGTTAATCCGAGGTTTACCGACAAGTGACCCCAGGCTCCTCGACAATGGTTAATCCGAGGTTTACCATTTGTAATGCGCGCGAAATCTTCTATCTTCCCCAATGAAACAGAATTGATTGTCTCAAAGGTTCGGACATGACCTCGTGATTGACTTCTTTAAGAGAAGCTTCCCAGATTATACAAATTACAATTGGATTTATTTCCTACCGCAGGATTTGTCTACTTGTTTGTTTTTACTATCTTGGAGAGTTAATTACTCCCTACTCCAAGATACTAGCCTAAGCTATGTTGGTGATAAGAGCCCTAGAAAATAAAAAGATTACTAGATGAATTTTAATTAAGCGTTACTTTTATGAGCTGTTTCTTAAGTCAATGGGTGCAGAAATGAAACTTTGATGGTGCGAAGACTTGAATTCCAAAAACAATAAAAATGCATCTAAAAATGATAATCAAATCATTTTCTTTCAATGAAATTCTAGTTAAAGAAAGAGTTGGAGAATGCAATTCTTTTAGTAAACAATTCCTTCTTTGAACATAAAGAATAATTGAAAGAAAATATTTTTGTCTTTTCAAAAATAACTCAAAATGAGACAAATTATCAAAGCTCACAACAAAATCCTTTCACTTTCAAAAACTTCAAGCTACAAAATAATTTTTCATCAAAAGAAATCTACAAATTTTTAAAAGCACTCAAAACTACAAAACTAATTTTGAGATCTACAAACTTTAACAATCTAATTGAATAAAAGCTTTAAAATTTTTTGAAGAATGTTTTACTTAGTTGTTCAAAAAACTAAGGATCTATTCGTCCAGAATAACAAACAGATAAAAAACACTCAAATATGTTTTTTTTTATAAAAAAATGAAATTCAAAAACCTATAACAAATTTTTTTTCGAAGATTTGCAAAGAAACAAGTAGCTCTATTTCTCAATAAAGGATGATTTCACAATCAACTCAGATTTAGCAAAATGACAAAAATATGAATGTAATCTGAGGTACTTCAAACTGCCAATGCTTCGAATCACTACAAAGACCAAGTGAAAAGCAATCCAAAATGCAAAACTTCTAGAAAATCATCAAACACCAATACTGCTGAGATTCATTCACAAAAGGCTTTTGACAGAAACAATCATCAATCTGGGCAGAAACCAAAAACTCTAAATCAAAATAAAAATAATCTGAAGTTTTTCAAAATTTTAACAGGGTTCGCAGGCTTCCAGAAGTAACAGGTGCGGTCCCGCACTGTTTACTCAAGGAAAGTGCGAAATTGCCCGCACTGTGCAAATAAGACAAAGTGCGGTCCCCGGAAAAACTAGAGAAAAACATAAAATATTTCAAAATTTTCAAAAACAGAGAAAACCTAAGCTACCCAGGCAGATATCTATCAATAAAAAACCAAGAAAAACGTTTCCTCAAATCAAAATAAAAAGAGAACAAAAAACAACAAGTTCTTCCCCAGTGGAGTCGCCAATTTGTTGTGTGGATTAATCTGACTTGCGGACAAGACCGATCTCCCTAGTACTAAAAGTATCTAGCAGCAAACAACCAAATAAACTAATCTTTCTCTAAGCATATATGATTTACAAAAATCTCTATAGAGGTGTAAAAGACTTGCCGTATGTCCAACGCTTGTTTGGAGTCGTTGTTGTCCCTCGTGCACTTGAAGGAGTTATCTTCGTAAACCTGCAGTCACAAACAAGAAAAATATTAAATAGCACCTGTATAGACATCATCATAAACCATGCTTATCATAGTGATCAAGGAATCTATGAAATAAACCATTAACTGACAGCTTATTGAGAAAAATGAGTATATTTGTATTAATTTCAAAAGAAATAAAACCTTACAACCTGAGCCTTGATGTTGCACAGGCCTTCCCGGGGTCCGAAGCAGGAGTCTCCTCTACTTTGATAAGCTCTGCACTCCTCCAACCAAGACGAATAGAGGTATGTAATCTCTCCTCACAAAAGTCTTAGTTAACTGAGTCTGAATCTCAACAACACTTAACCTCAAATATCCTAAAGCTTGAACTCCCCTTGAGGCTACCCAATGCCTCTTTTTATAGTGGAAAAGAGGAGGTTTTCTGTTCCAACTATGAAGGGATAGAATCCTCCTTCAAAGGGATAAGCTCCTCACATCAAGGGGTTAGCTCCATAAGGTAAGGGATACATGAACCTCATAAGAGCGGTTCTGCCACCCCAAAATCTTTTCTAGAAGCTTCCAGAATTTACTGAAAGTGAGCTTTTCTGAGTTTACTTGCGCCTTTTTAATCTTTATAGGGGTTCGCACCCATAACACAAAGAAAGTGCGTTTAGGTACGCAGAAGACATGAACATTAGGTGCGGGATCGCAGGCAAGATATAGAGAAAGTGCGACACCAAAGTTAGGAGATTTTTAGGAACTTTTCTCTGATTTTCAAGGATTGACATGAGGAATTGGTATGCTAGAATTGCAAAGGGGGAAAGTATGAGTAATAATAAGCCCATACACATAGCAGAATGTCAGGATGGAAATTTTCAGTGTAACTCACCAACTACTTCTACAAATCCACCAAACTTTGTCACATGAGTTCTAACTGAAGTCCTCATGCATTAGCTCCAGTAAACCCTCAGGAATAGCGTAATTCCTTCTTTCAGCTGCTGTGCCACATTTGTGCACTTAACTGAAGTGCTCCAAGAGAATAAGATAATGTCTAGAGTCCAAATATTATTATGAGCTAATAATATTCGACATATCTATTTTTAGATTTTAGACTGGCAATCTAAAAATAGATTCTGCCTAATTTGTCTAAAAATAGAAATCCATATATTTTTCCAACTTGACCAACCATCCACAAATAGCATCCTGCAACTCATAGAATATGATCGACATGTCTAAAAATAGACATAGTCTAAAAATAGACTTTGCGACAAAAATCACCTGTGTGGGCCCCACCTAGTTTTGGTGATTATTTTCCAACTAGGATCAGGAATGATGTTTCAGGATGCCTCCTTCACTGTTTCTTGTTGCAATCTTCAACACTCCCTCTCAAAAAGAAAGGACTGTCTTTGCATGCGAAATGCAAATCCATGCATTCGCCCTGCAACTCCATGCATCTGCTCTGCAACTCTTCCGAAATTGAATAGCCTCCAAACAACTCAATCAGTCTAATGCATCTACCATCAAAGTCTTCGACTTCTTCTTAGCTACTGCACATGTCTTTAGGAACCACTGCGCTGTTGAACTCTGCACCCATGCACTCTGCACTTGCTGTCAACTCTGAACCGCGCTCCAGTATCCGACACTGTCACTTTGATCTGCCTGCATCAATCCAACTGATCACGCTACTGCTGCTCTATGGGAACCTCGTAGCCAGATTCAATTCATGAGATCCACACCATCTCCATGAATCCTGCCCAGAAATATCCTCTTGGGATTACTCATGCATGTCGCCCCACCTTTCACCTGGTGGTATAGCTGCATGCACTCCTTCTGCCCATCTGGCACGAAATTTCTCTGCATGAGTGGTTGCTCCCACTCCATGATCCTCATCTTGTGGCTGCTCCACATCCCAAGGTTCACTCTTACTTGCATGCAAATCATGCTCCCTCTCAAGCTTAAATTTCATGTGTTTCTCACACTTCCCAACAGTGGGAAGCTACGTAAAAATCCCATCTACTTCAAATCTATAAAGATTCTTCTGCATCTCCAGTTGTGGTTGCTCCACAACCTTCTGAGACTGCTTCTCACGCTGCATGTTGAGAGGCTCCCTCTCAACCACCAAGTCACTAACCTCTGCTTTGCTCCTCAAATATTTGCATTCATCTTTTAATTAAGGCATGCAAGGCATGTAGATTCTTGGCTCGGCGCACATTGCACCGTCCCGCCGTCGCAAAATTTTCAACAAAAAGAGCCGATTTTAAATCGATGATATCTCCTTATCCGAGCTCCGATTCAGCCGATTTTTTTTTTTTTCACTTCAGTATTTTTTCATTGTGAACTCAAATATTATTTATTTCGAAAATATTTCCCAAAAAATTCCCGTATATTCCTTTCGCAAAACCGTGCACCCAAAATCTCCGCTCTCATTCCATAGCACTTTCTGCACCCAAGCCCGATACCATGTAGAAATTAGTATACAATATGCATGTATATATCCGGACTCTCTTGATCTCACAATATTTTTCTTCTTGCAAAATACAAAATCCTTCCACTATAATTCTTGCAGAAATTTAATCAACAATTGCAAAACACATGAAGCAATAAAAACACACATAACACAGTTGTTTAACGGGAAAGCCTGAAGCTAAAAACCCCAACTATCATATTATGTATATCATGGAGATCATGTAACAATCTCATACAAAGCTTAGTACACGTTTCCGCATAATACATTCGTCACACACTAACATAGTTAACATAAATCCATGCACTAACTTTCCCGCTCTCCAGCTCCGCTCTCCATCAAGCACAATCCAAGCCGATTACAAAGACCACCATGCAATCCGTCAATTCTTGACTACGTTATTAATACAAAACTCAATGTATACATAGATGCAATCCATACCATTTATTAGTCAGCAACATAGCCTACACTAGTTTCCCCTTTTCACCTACCTCTTCACCGGTCTCCATTGAAACTATCCATGCACTGTAGTTAACTGATGTATTCTTTAGTTGATTAATGAGTTAATAATTAGTGAATTAATTAATAATTAATTCACACCACTCTCACTAGTGTATCAATCAGTTAGACTAGATACAATTAGCTCAACTATGTTTAACTTGGTTAAAATGAACACAACTCCATCAACTACTTCAATAACTCCACCAAACATCATTATTGAGTTCTAACTTCAGGTCTCATGTATTAGCCCCAAGAACTTCGTAACAGCACCTTCCGTCACCTTCACCAGGCTGTGATTGGTGTGCAAGAATCACACCAGAGAATAAGATAATGTTTAGAGTCCAAATATTATTAAGAGCTAATAATATTTGACATATCTATTTTTAGACTGGCAATCTAAAAATAGATTCTGCCCAATTTGTCTAAAAATAGAAATCCATCTATTTTTACAACTTGACCAACCATCCACAAATATCATCCTGCAACTCATAGAATATGATCGACGTGTCTAAAAATAGACATAGTCTAAAAATAGACTTTGCGACAAAAGTCACCTGTGTGGGCCCCACCTAATTTTGGTGATTATTTTCCAACTAGGATCAAGAATGATGTTTCAGGATGCCTCCTTCACTGTTTCTTGTTGCAATCTTCAACACTCCCTCTCAACAAGAAAGGACTGTCTTTGCATGCGACATGAAAATCCATGCATTCGCCTTGCAACCTTTGCAAGCCCCATGCAACTCCATGCATCTGCTCTGCAACTCTTCCGAAACTGAATAGCCTCCAAACAACTCAATCAGTCTAATGCATCTACCATCAAAGTCTTCGACTTCTTCTTAGCTACTGCACATGTCTTCAGGAACCACTGCACTTTTGAACTCTGTACCCATGCACTCTGCACTTGTTGTCAACTCTGAACCACGCTCCAGTATCCGACACTGTCACTTTGATCTGCCTACATCAATCCAACTGATCACACTACTGCTGCTCTATGGGCACCTCGTAGCCAGGTTCAATTCATGAGATCCACACCATCTCCATGAATCCTGCCCAGAAATATCCTCTTGGGATTACTCATGCATGTCGCCCCACCTTTCACTTGGTGGTATAGCTGCATGTACTCCCTCTACCCATCTGGCACAAATTTCTCTGCATGAGTGGTTGCTCCCACTCCACGATCCTCATCTTGTGGCTGCTCCACATCCCGAGGTTCACTCTTACTTTCATGCAAATCCTGCTCCCTCTCAAGCTTCAATTTCATGTCTTTCTCACACTTCCCAACAGTAGGAAGCTCCGTAGAAATCCCATCTACTTCAAATCTATAAAGATTCTTCTGCATCTCCAGTTGTGGTTGCTCCACAACCTTCTGAGACTGCTTCTCACGCTGCATGTTGAGAGCCTCCCTCTCAACCACCAAGTCACTAACCTCTACTTTTCTCCTTAAAGCTTTGCATGCATCTTGTACCTCAGTGCATGTAGATTCTTGGCTCGCGCACATTGCAATTGTCCCGCCGTCGCAAAATTTTCTAACAAAAGAGCTGATTTTAAATCGATGATATCTCCCTCATCCGAGCTCCGATTCAACCGATTTTTTTTTCTTTTTTCAATTTGGGTATTTTTTTCGCAAGGAATCCAAATATGCTATTGTTTTTCTTCTAAAAATAGTTTCCCAAAAATTTCAGATATTCTCTGCAAACTTGCGCACCCAAAAATTCCTGCTCTCATTCCATGTAGAAAATCTATAACACAAATCCGATACCATGTAGAAATTATATAAAATATGCATGTATATCTCTAGACTCTCCTGATCTCACAATATTTATCTTCTTGCAAAATACATAATCCTTCCACTATAATTCTTGCGAAAATTTAATCAACAATTGCAAAACACATGAAGCAATAAAAACACACATAACACAGTTATTTAATGGGAAAGCCTGAAGCTAAAAACCCCAACTATCATATATTATGTATCATGGAGATCATGTAACAATCTCATACAAAGCTTAGTACATCAATCTCTCAGTACAATACAATCGTCACACACTAACATAGAAGAAATCTGCAAATCCATGCACCAATCTCTGCCCTCCTGCTAGCCTGCCTCCATTGCACAATCCAAGCTGATTACAAAGACCAATTCGATGCAATCCCACTCTCCTTGACTGTGTTATTATCATTGGAAACTCCAATGTATATGTAGATGCAATCCATGCATCACTAGTAGTCACAACAGATAGTCACACTTTCTCTTTCACTTACCTCTTCACTGGTCTCCACTGAAACTGTCCATGCACTGTAGTTAACTGATGTATTCTTCAGTTGATTAATGAGTTATTAATTAGTGAATTAATTATTAATTAATTCACACCACTCTCACTAGTGTATCAATCAGTTAGACTAGATACAACTGGCTCAACTGTGTCTAACTGAGTTAAACTGAACACAATTCCACCAACTACTTCTACAACTCCACCAAACTCTGTCACATGAGTTCTAACTGAAGTCCTCATGCATTAGCTCCAATAAAACCTCAGGAATAGCGTAATTCCTTCTGTCAGCTGCTGTGCCACATTTGTGCAGTTAACTGAAGTGCTCCAAGAGAATAAGATAATGTTTAGAGTCCAAATATTATTAAGAGCTAATAATATTCGACATATCTATTTTTAGACTGGCAATATAAAAATAGATTCTGCCCAATTTGTCTAAAAATAGAAATCCATCTATTTTTCCAACTTGACCAACCATCCACAAATATCATCCTGCAACTCATAGAATATGATCGACATGTCTAAAAATAGACTCTGCGACAAAAATCACCTGTGTGGGCCCCACCTAGTTTTGGTGATTATTTTCCAACTAGGATCAGGAATGATGTTTCAAGATGCCTCCTTCACTGTTTCTTGTTGCAATCTTCAACATTTTAGGTTTTCAGTAGGCTCATAGCCGTAGGAAATGACATACCACAAATCTTGTATTACTCAATGAGACCTCTCTAACGAGGTATCGTACATGATAAACGGAGATCATATGACCAAGTTACGACCTCGGGAAGTTGCTTGCCCAAATAACACAATAGGGCCCACAAACTTTTGGCGTTACATCTCCTAGGGTTAGGGTTTCCCTTTGTTTTTAAATAATAAAAAGGGCTTTGAAACTCATTGTAACACAGTTCTAAGGCATGTAGCCGCCACATCGCTTCTAAGATATAATCTACCATCTAGTTTATTTCCATTTTGTATGTTAGCATCTTTCATTTATTTGATATTAATGAAATGAAGATTTATTTCTGCTGCATCTTTGTGTTTATGTTTATATATGAATTTTGTTGTGTTCCTTCATAAGTCTGAATCATATATCTTCTAAAAAATAATACAATGTTGGATATTCTATTATATCATTTATAAGCTAAATGTATAAATTTCTAAACCACTCCAAAAACAAATTTAATAGTGTTTTTTTCTTGTTTAATTGTGAAGCACATGAGATCCCACACACTTGAAAATAAACTTATATATGGTTACATTGGTAATGCAATTTTACTTCATCAAACCTACCTAGCAACAAATTCACATAAAAAGGTGGACAAAAAATATAATATATAGAAAATGTACTTGATATGTATGGTTCAATACTTTAAAAGTCTCTTTTACATATGTATGAAAGAGGTGGGCCCATGTAACTTTTTTTTCATACATTTTAATCATTGTCCAAGTTTGTTAATAACGTACGAATGGATCTACTTTGCTCTTTTATGATATAATATCATAGTTTAAATTTTACAATATTACTAATGAAATGACATTGTAACTCTATATATATGGTGTGTCATGAAAGATGGGATTCTTTTCTAATTTAAAAATATCTTCGTTGTTGTAAAAAATGACTTCTAGCTCCCCCATGGGGGTGAGAAACAAGGAAATCACTCTTACGCGTGGAAGATGATGTTAGACACCTGATCGACGGTGTGGGGGTCAACCCCCTCTTCCTCTCACAATGATCTTATTACATGTAATGTTAATGTTGGGCATGTGAATTTCCCATCACCCTTGTTGGGAGAGGGAGCGGGCAATCGTCGAGGGTATATGGAAGGTGGTGAACCTATGTTATGGCAAGCGATTTGTTTATTGTGGTAGTTTTTTGGACGAGGCTTGAGATTGAATAGAAGTGTGAACCTCTGCGTTTGGTATCCTTACTAGGACTGGTGGTGCTTTCATTGTTAATGCCCCCTCCCTAGCCCCAGGGTCACTGAGATGGTTTTTTTCTTTTCTCGCATGTGGCCTCTAGCTTCTCTTAGAGGGATAAGGACTCCACACATTGTAATTGGTTTGACTTGCGAGCTTTGTTGTGGGTGGTTAGGTATTCTAGATTTTGGTTCTCTTCTATATCTTCAGGGTAGAAGGTTTCCTCTTCTGAACGACTATCCCCTGGGGTTTTGCAGTAGTGAAGGTCTCCCATGGTGGTGGGGTGTATTATCTCAGGGTTTCTGGTTAGTGTTATGCTTGCGAGGCACTGGGATATGGGAATTGATGGTTAATAGTTTCACTGTTGTTTTGGGTTCTTAGTGTCTAGCTGCTTCCCTGTTTGGACTGGGTAATTCTCTTGCAATGTGGTTGGGGGGCTTCCCTGTCATCATAATTCATGTGTGGGTTAGAAATTTCTTGCTCATTTTGTATGTTCCTAGTGCCGGTGGCCTTGCTGCGATGTGTTTGGAGCCACACAACACTCGTTCCCTCCCCCTGACCAAATAAATTTCATCTAGTTTAGGAGGTTGGGGATCTCATTTGCAGGTGGAAATGGTGGCAAAAGTGTCTCCAAAATTTGGATGGGGTTGTCGCACTACCGGCAGAGCGGGCCAGGTGACTTCTGGAGGTTGTGGTGGTTCATCGACTGGTCGTGGGGGGAGCATCCCACAGATTCCGAAGAGGGGTGGGGGGACGCGATGAAGGGGCGTTGGTAGCCGTGGGAAAGCAAGACGTGTTGGACATTGGGTTCAACGCTCCCCATGTGTTTTGCGACATGGACTAACTGCCTCTCATGGATCCTAACTCTGGCAATTGTAGCGGAGAATAAATCCTGCGGGTTTTGGTCTAACGGAAATCGTGATTCCAACAAGTGGTATCAGAGCGACAGGTCTCGAGTTCAAAACTCACCCGACTCACGTTGGGGGGGAGATTGTTGGACATTGGGTTCAACGCTCCCCGTGTGTTTCGCGACATGGAATAACCGCTTCTCGTGGATCCTAACTCTGGCGATTGTAGCGAAGAATAAAGCCTGCAGGTTTTGGTCTAACGACAATCGTGATTCCAACAAGATGGTCTGGGCATGGATCCATGGTGGATCATCATTGTTGTCTAGATAACTATCGAGATTTTATCTAGACTATACTAGACCGCATGGAAACCTCAAAGAGGGTGAGACAAGAAGAGCATGTAGCACTCATTTCTAAGTTGAACAAGATGCATTACTTCCAGTGTCATGTCTGGGAACGAGTCGTGGTGGTATGGAGCGGTCATAATTTTTTAATAGAGAAGGTGGAGAAGATGGAGTCATGGATGACACACTTCAAGGAGCATGTACAATGCTCCTTTCGCCCTCCTGCTCCTCCAGGGACTCCTCCAGACAATATTTCTTCAATTACTTCAGATGAATTATCACTATAAGGAAAAGACCCTCTAGTGGAGGTTATATTGAAGGTTTTTAGTGTTATAAAATTGGCCAAAAGTGTCAAAAAAAATTTGCTACAACATCCGTTTTCGGTAATGGAGGTTTTGGCGGAGCTTCTAATAGAATTTCAACACAACTGAAAAAAATTGGGCGGCCGGAGGTTGTTACAGATGTTTTTCTCATCGGTGCGCTAATCAAGTATCAATGCACCGCTGCGTTGTATAGTGAATGCATCGGTACTGTAAACCTACCAAGCACTGGGACAGAAAACAAATTTCAGATGCCTTAGGGCATTTAGCAATGTCCCGGTGCGTGTCAGCTAGAGAGTCACACCAGGGTTGTCCAAGGTGCATGCACTGGGCCGTTAAGGTGTAAAATCGCACCGGGCTTACTATAGGTGATACAACACACCGGGCCGTTCTAATTGGTATTGATATTTGTGCGGTGCCCATAGGTCATATAAACACACCGGTGCACAGTATTATACAAACACATCGGCGCGCAATATCAAACAAACGCACCAAGCATTATAATTGGTATTGGTATTTGTGCAGTGCCCATAGGTCGTATAAATGCATCGGTGCACAATATTATACAAACGCACCGGGGTGCAGTATCACACAAACGCACTGAGTGTTCTAATTGATATTGGTATTTGTGCAGTGCCCATAGGACATAGAGACGCGCCGGTGCGCATTAACATAGAAATGCGCCAGTGCGCATTAACATAGAAACACACCGATGCACAGTAACTAACACACACCTATGTTCATTTTGTATTTTTTATAAACATCGATCCGTGACAATGCAATTATTGTGATTTTTAAAAATTCATTATTCATAAAAAATTGACACATATCTTATAATAGTATTCGCATCAATTAAATTTTTATTAGTGCATTTGAAAGTGATGCTTGAATTAATTTATTATATCATATCATCAAATTTCGCATCTCTTCATTATAATATTTAATCATCCATATATTTAATCAGTGGTGTAACATTTCATAGCGACAATGGAGAACACAATAGAATAAATTAAAACATAATATATATATAAGACACTCTTTGTCATACAAAATGGGACAATTATTGGTATCCCTCTATCTTTCAATTGGGACACTATGTCCATTACATTAAACAAAATGTCTGGTTTCACAGTCAAATATTTAAAAAAATACAATGCCTTGCTTTGATATCCAAACATATTGATCATAATTCTTTGCTTGAACTGCTGTCACTGCTCGAGCTACTTCCGTGACTTGGGTTATTTTGAGGAATTTTTTATTTTTTATTTTTTATTTTTTATTTTATTTTATTTTATTTTATTTTATTTTATTTTATTTTTTTTTTTTTTCGCGATGTTGATTGTTTTCTTCTTCTTCAACTTCCATTTACAAACATAAAAATAAATTGTAATGAGTGTATATACATTGCCGAGAATAATTAAAATTGCAATGTTAAATAATATACATCAATGTAAATTGAAAAGAAATGGCGTACCATAGCAAGAATTGATTCATGAACTATACACATTCCTTTAAAACCAAATTTCATGCCATCTTTCAACATTTCATTTGTTGGTGCACTTCCATACTTTGTTTCCTGCAAGTTTTATACCTCATAACAAATCATATATTTAATATAAAAGATTTTTTATTTTTATTTTTATTTTTATTTATTTATTATTGTTATTATTATTATTTTTTCTATTAATTATGGATGGAGCTAAGTAAAACAAGATCGATAGATGCATACAAATTCCACAATTAATTTCTGATATGCCAACATATACTAACAACCCATATTTAACCCAATGTCAATCATTTCATCTGATGGTTCTTCTTTGTATGTTAGCACCTGTTTGAAGACATTCAATGATGATTGTTGTAAAACAACTTAAAATATACAAAAATGAAATATAGTTAAGTTGTTATAGGGAAGTAACAATTACTCACAAACTTAGATATCAACTCTTTTCTTCTTTGTCGTTCTGTTTTATGTGCTGAATAGGTTCCATTTTCTTTTCTTTTCTGCAAGAAAATACTTGAAAATTAATATTTAATGCTATATTGTTTATTTATTGTACCTAATCGAAAAATTCAATGATTACATATTACATTTGAAGAACGTTGTTGTTGAAATGGCTCCTCGTGCGATGCAATTATGTCTATTTCTTTGACCACCTCCTTGTACACCTTTTTGGACATTCCTACTGGCATATTTCTAATATTAGCGTGTTCATCCTTTGAGGTTTTCATAATCTTCGTGAAAATGTAACATGACAATAAACTATTTAATTTTTATATTGATATATGAAAATTAAATATAACAAAAGTGATATTTATAAATGATTGATTTCTAGTAATATATACATATAATTCTAGAAAAACATTTAAAATAATATTACTTTTTCATTCCTTCTTTTTTGTTGTTGTACATTTTTGCTATTAAAAGTCTGACATGTCTCATTGACCAATTCTCTAGAAACTCATCCTGTAGTTTAGATAAAATTTGGTTCTTGGAATCATTGGATTGATTTTTGTATTGTAAGTGGAAAGAATGTATATACATTCATTCCACTAGATCCCTCAAATTTTTGTAAAAGTTCCTCCCCCTTTTGTTAACCTCCAACACCACTCCAGATGAGCTAGGAGCAATTCATTTTCATTTTCGTGTTCTATTTTTTTTCTTTTCTTAGAAAAACATTCCTTTTTTGAGTTGCTGGTCCTTGTAGAACATTAAACATATGTCAATTAATATATTGTTTGAAACATGTTATCTAATAATTTTTATTAAAAAAAAAAACTCATATTATTGGATCGATAATATTTTTTCATTCACGTGATTCATCCTTCTGCAATTTTCCCATCAAGATTTTACGCTCTTTTGGTCTTAGATCAGAAATAAACTTATCGAGCTTCATCATTTTGTGGCTCTGCATGATACACAGGAAACAATACATATTAGTTAAACTTACATATAGTTCAAAAATAATATTTTTTGTAATGAATTTACAAAGAACTTGCATTTTTTGCTTTTCTCGATGTGCTATCAGTATTTTTTTACTTAATATCTTGTCAGTCAGGCGAATCACTAGTACAAATAGCGAATCACTACTACAAAATGGTGAATCATTGTCTAGTGGAGTTCGGGGTGTTGGTTCCAATGAAGATATGGTAGTTGAACCAGGAGTAGAAGGAAGAGAAACACCGAGACCAAGCATGGCACATGGTGACTTGTGAGGGAAGTAGTTCTCGTGTAGTTTGGAAAACACGTTCTTCTAGTTCTGCTAAGCGTAGTGTTGTTGCTCATGCTACTACTAGCACTGATATTGAGGTTGGAGAGGAGTTTGAGGAAGCATGGAAGGTAGCAGTGGTGGAGAATTACAAAGAGTACCGCATGATGGGCTCCATTTTTCCCTTTGGTATTTGTGCCTGCAATATCTTCTGTCCATTGAACCAACAATTAACCGTTCAACCAAAAATCAACTTGACTGAGTTGATTAGGTACGAGTCAACTTAGACTAATCTTCAAAACTATGCTTTGCGCTATCCCATATTTATCACACTAATGCTACACAACATTGTGCATTTGCATCCAACTCTCATGCATGCATACAAAATTTTCATTAACATCTATAACCCTAACCAAGTGAGAATTGATCAACAATTTGCACCAAAGTTTGTTAGTGTTGAAAGTTCATAAGAAATTTAGATCCATGGTACCTTAAATAAATTTTGAAATAACCTCCACAAATTCAACCACAATAGAGAAAACTTGTGATAAATTTTAAACCTACAAAAATTAGGATTCATGTTCCTAGGAATGATCATAAGAAGTAGTTGGCATATAGGTCGAGTTTTGAGCCTTGACACATTGATAATGTAATGGCTTAGGTCAAAACTTACACATTGAAAAGTCATCAATGAAGAGAAGACAAGATCATTATGAAACACATACTCCAAACTTCCTACCAAATTCTACTTAGTTGTCCGCAACTCAGCTATACATAATCTTATAGTAAATAAAAATTCTACAAAGCCTTCTTCACATAGCTAATAAATGGCCATTGGAAGAGCACCCCTTATATAATAGTAATAGTAGCAATCAATAGATTATTTCATATTGAACTTCATAGCCATAGCGCTCCTATGTATTGTATGATGTATTCAACTTGCATTATCAAATATAGATAAAATCATACTTTTGATTGATCCATTTAAAACATACTTGTGCACAATGTTGAATGCAATGCGAGTCAAGGAGTAAAGTCGGTTTAACGTGTAATGATCTATAAAATAATGGAACCTAGATGGAACATAGACTGATTTCATTTAGATATAGGTAACCCTCTAAATGTAGACCATTCCTTGAAGAACATTTTTATTGATGAGGAATTTAATACAATATTCAATTTTCGAACTAAAAATATTATTTCTATAGATTTGTGTATGGGGTAAACAATAAATAAAAAATTTAACTATCCTTGGGGTGGTCAATATTTATAAATTTTATTTATACTTGCTTTACCATGTATATCATATACCTATCAATCACAAACATGAAAAGCTGTGGAATTCACAGTGATGATCTACTCTGGAAACACAACCAACCTTTATTATTGCCAATATTAACTTTTATATAGTAGCACATATGTAGATAAAATTTCTAGCTTCCAAAGAGACAAACTTGCTTCTCCAACATGATGGCACATTCTTAACTACTAACATTTCTGATTGCTGAATGTAAGAAAGCTTTCTAAGTACATCTAATATACTGCGAGGGTCAAACTCCTAGACTATGTTCTTTTTTACCATGTATCTATAGGTTGTAGCCTTCTTCTTGTTTGAAGAGGAGTTGTCTATTATTAGAACTACCTTCCCTGCCTCTGATGCCTTGAAGGAATTGCAAATTGACTCATCAAATGAAGACAACTTTTTGTTCTTGTAAATTAGAGTTGAATAGCTTCCCTGTGCACTCAACACAAACTCTGACCGATATGAAACATCCCACCCACCAACTATGAGGTCCCACAGAATTGTTGCTCCCGCCTGAACAACAAACAACTTGAATGTGAGAATTCAAAAACAAAGAAAAATCCCAATCGCATATATCTTGAGGATGAACTCGATCTCAAATCCAAAACCCATAAAATTTATATCCAAAACTAAAACTCATCAAATTTGGAAGTATATTGGAAACAAAACCGAGGCAAAAGACCTAAATTTGAATGCAATAACTGACACAAAATCTGCAAACTTGAGAAATTTTTGACGTACATTATTTTGTTTGACAAAATAGATCAGGGAAGAAAGGCCTCAGGGAAGATCACACTAGACTAGGGGTAAGTAAAAACCACCAAGGTGAAGCATGGGAACAAGAATACAACAAAAAATGATCTATAATTTTGTTCAATCAGTGATCCATCCATAGGACAAAATGTTTCTCCTAGGGGTTACCCACTTGGGTGTGTAACAAAGCCCATCAAATAGTTTATGAAGCTATTGACCCTTCTCCTTTAAGAGTGAAAATAAAATGACATAGGAGCGATAGAGGAAAGAGAGATATTTGGTGTAGAGGATTTTGGACACCCTTAATCTTCTCATTAACCTGAAGAATACCAGAAGTTAGAGATCTGTTTTCAAAGAAATAGTAAATTTAAAGTGTCCAGTCGAGGATATGATAGCTGCTCAGGTGAAAGAAAATTTGGAAAGGATCAAGAAGATAGTAAAGATATGCATTTTTAGCACAGATTCTACCATAGAAGCTCAACAAGAATAATGGACACTGGTAGGGATTGAAGAGGAACTCCTAGCATCAAGGAAGAAGCCACAAGTAGTTATCATTAAAAGAGAAATCATCCTAACTACTGCCCTCTAAATTTCTCAACATTTTCTACCTGTCTGATGTTTGGTCAGACAGAAAGCCTGTGGCTTGCCAGTTGTGGTTCTATTATTTTATTGAGCAACAACTCTGTACATTTAAGACAATAATAAAAAGAATATTTCAATTATAAAAAAGAACAGACTCTTGATTTTTTTAAGCTCAGTGTCTTTCTTATTCTTTAACTTGAATACAGTGTGACTATTGTCAGAATAATCTGCTAAATATGAACATAGGATGCATCACTGCTAAAAAGGTTTGGCTAAGGTGAATAACAACCTTTCATCTTTGACTTTTGAATTGTTTGGACTCTTGAGGGGAAATATTGGAGAGGCAGGGGCCAGGCTTGGTTCAAGAGAGACAACTGGGAATTGGATTGCATATTTACTCTGTGATATTATAATTTATAGATGAGACTAGACGGACAGACATCCTCGAAGGTTTACTATTGCTCTGTAGACTTTCAAAAGGCTTTTGGCACTACACTGTTCCCAGGAATTTACCCATCAAGCAGCTTCGTGTCCTTGGACTACTTGAGGACATTGTTTCTGGTGTGATGCAGCTTTATGATAGAATGATTGGCAATTTTTGCGATTACTACAGATTTTCTTAAGGTATCACGAGTATTGGGGGTGTCAAGTGGGTGTGTGTTCTCTCTCCCAGACTAGTTGGGATCTACATTGATTACCAGCAATTCATCAGGGAATTTTACTCAATCTCAGGATGGTTGCCTACATCAGATCCTGGTTTCATTCCTTTTATTTGTAGATGTTGTATAATTGGCCTCCACTCCAGAGGGGTCATAGAGTCAACTCGATGCATTGGATAGATTTTGCAATAATTGATAACAGACAATTAACCTTGGGAAATTATGATCGCTAATACCACCAAAGAGGCCCTCTCAAGTATATCATTTTCCCTTTCTGTG